>JAQIHN010000016.1:0-219993 GCA_027917425.1 Gastrophryne carolinensis
CGGGCTCCTCTCTCTCTCTTCTATTTAGTGACGGGCTCCTCTCTCTCTCCTATTTAGTGTCTGGCTCCTCTCTCTCTCTTCTATTTAGTGTCGGGCTCCTCTCTCTCTCTCTTCTATTTAGTGACGGGCTCCTCTCTCTCTCTTCTATTTAGTGTCGGGCTCCTCTCTCTCTCTTCTATTTAGTGACGGGCTCCTCTCTCTCTCTTCTATTTAGTGACGGGCTCCTCTCTCTCTTCTATTTAGTGACGGGCTCCTCTCTCTCTCTTCTATTTAGTGTCTGGCTCCTCTCTCTCCTATTTAGTGTCGGGCTCCTCTCTCTCCTATTTAGTGTCGGGCTCCTCTCTCTCCTATTTAGTGTCGGGCTCCTCTCTCTTCTATTTAGTGTCGGGCTCATCTCTCTCTCTTCTATTTAGTGACGGGCTCCTCTCTCTCTTCTATTTAGTGTCTGGCTCCTCTCTCTCTCTTCTATTTAGTGTCTGGCTCCTCTCTCTTCTATTTAGTGTCTGGCTCCTCTCTCTCCTATTTAGTGTCGGGCTCCTCTCTCTCCTATTTAGTGACGGGCTCCTCTCTCTCTTCTATTTAGTGTCGGGCTCCTCTCTCTCTCTTCTATTTAGTGTCGGGCTCCTCTCTCTCTCCTATTTAGTGACGGGCTCCTCTCTCTCTCCTATTTAGTGTCGGGCTCCTCTCTCTCCTATTTAGTGTTGGGCTCCTCTCTCTCCTATTTAGTGTTGGGCTCCTCTCTCTTCTATTTAGTGACGGGCTCCTCTCTCTCTCCTATTTAGTGACGGGCTCCTCTCTCTTCTATTTAGTGACGGGCTCCTCTCTCTCTCCTATTTAGTGACGGGCTCCTCTCTCTTCTATTTAGTGACGGGCTCCTCTCTCTCTTCTATTTAGTGACGGGCTCCTCTCTCTCTCCTATTCAGTGTCGGGCTCCTCTCTCTCTTCTATTTAGTGACGGGCTCCTCTCTCGCTTCTATTTAGTGACGGGCTCCTCTCTCTCTTCTATTTAGTGACGTGCTCCTCTCTCTCCTATTTAGTGTCGGGCTCCTCTCTCTCCTATTTAGTGTTGGGCTCCTCTCTCTCTTCTATTTAGTGTCGGGCTCCTCTCTCTTCTATTTAGTGACGGGCTCCTCTCTCTCTTCTATTTAGTGACGGGCTCCTCTCTCTCATCTATTTAGTGTCTGGCTTCTCTCTCTTCTATTTAGTGTCGGGCTCCTCTCTCTCTCATCTATTTAGTGTCTGGCTCCTCTCTCTCTCTCCTATTTAGTGTCGGGCTCCTCTCTCTTCTATTTAGTGACGGGCTCCTCTCTCTCTTCTATTTAGTGTCGGGCTCCTCTCTCTCTCCTATTTAGTGACGGGCTCCTCTCTCTTCTATTTAGTGTCGGGCTCCTCTCTCTCCTATTTAGTGTCGGGCTCCTCTCTCTTCTATTTAGTGACGGGCTCCTCTCTCTCCTATTTAGTGTCGGGCTCCTCTCTCTCCTATTTAGTGTCGGGCTCCTCTCTCTCTTCTATTTAGTGACGGGCTCCTCTCTCTCTTCTATTTAGTGACGGGCTCCTCTCTCTCTTCTATTTAGTGACGGGCTCCTCTCTCTCTTCTATTTAGTGACGGGCTCCTCTCTCTCTTCTATTTAGTGCCGGGCTCCTCTCTCTCTTCTATTTAGTGCCGGGCTCCTCTCTCTTCTATTTAGTGTCGGGCTCCTCTCTCTCCTATTTAGTGTCGGGCTCCTCTCTCTCCTATTTAGTGTCGGGCTCCTCTCTCTTCTATTTAGTGACGGGCTCCTCTCTCTCCTATTTAGTGTCGGGCTCCTCTCTCTCCTATTTAGTGTCGGGCTCCTCTCTCTCTTCTATTTAGTGACGGGCTCCTCTCTCTTCTATTTAGTGTCGGGCTCCTCTCTCTTCTATTTAGTGTCGGGCTCCTCTCTCTCCTATTTAGTGTCGGGCTCCTCTCTCTCCTATTTAGTGTCGGGCTCCTCTCTCTTCTATTTAGTGACGGGCTCCTCTCTCTCCTATTTAGTGTCGGGCTCCTCTCTCTCTTCTATTTAGTGACGGGCTCCTCTCTCTCTTCTATTTAGTGACGGGCTCCTCTCTCTCTTCTATTTAGTGACGGGCTCCTCTCTCTCTTCTATTTAGTGACGGGCTCCTCTCTCTCTTCTATTTAGTGTCGGGCTCCTCTCTCTTCTATTTAGTGTCGGGCTCCTCTCTCTTCTATTTAGTGTCGGGCTCCTCTCTCTTCTATTTAGTGTCGGGCTCCTCTCTCTCTTCTATTTAGTGTCGGGCTCCTCTCTCTCTTCTATTTAGTGTCGGGCTCCTCTCTCTCTCTTCTATTTAGTGACGGGCTCCTCTCTCTTCTATTTAGTGTCGGGCTCCTCTCTCTTCTATTTAGTGTCGGGCTCCTCTCTCTCCTATTTAATGTCGGGCTCCTCTCTCTCTTCTATTTAGTGACGGGCTCCTCTCTCTCTTCTATTTAGTGACGGGCTCCTCTCTCTCTTCTATTTAGTGACGGGCTCCTCTCTCTCCTATTTAGTGTCGGGCTCCTCTCTCTCCTATTTAGTGTTGGGCTCCTCTCTCTCTTCTATTTAGTGTCGGGCTCATCTCTCTCTCTTCTATTTAGTGATGGGCTCCTCTCTCTCTTCTATTTAGTGTCTGGCTCCTCTCTCTCTCTTCTATTTAGTGTTGGGCTCCTCTCTCTCCTATTTAGTGTTGGGCTCCTCTCTCTCTTCTATTTAGTGACGGGCTCCTCTCTCTTCTATTTAGTGACGGGCTCCTCTCTCTCTCTCTCCTATTTAGTGTCGGGCTCCTCTCTCTCTCTTCTATTTAGTGTCGGGCTCCTCTCTCTCTCTTCTATTTAGTGACGGGCTCCTCTCTCTTCTATTTAGTGACGGGCTCCTCTCTCTCTCCTATTTAGTGACGGGCTCCTCTCTCTCTCCTATTTAGTGACGGGCTCCTCTCTCTCTCTTCTATTTAGTGACGGGCTCCTCTCTCTCTTCTATTTAGTGTCGGGCTCCTCTCTCTCTCCTATTTAGTGACGGGCTCCTCTCTCTCTCTTCTATTTAGTGACGGGCTCCTCTCTCTCTCTTCTATTTAGTGACGGGCTCCTCTCTCTCTTCTATTTAGTGTCGGGCTCCTCTCTCTCTCCTATTTAGTGTCGGGCTCCTCTCTCTCTTCTATTTAGTGACGGGCTCCTCTCTCTCTCTTCTATTTAGTGACGGGCTCCTCTCTCTCTCTCCTATTTAGTGACGGGCTCCTCTCTCTTCTATTTAGTGACGGGCTCCTCTCTCTTCTATTTAGTGACGGGCTCCTCTCTCTCTCTCTCCTATTTAGTGACGGGCTCCTCTCTCTCTTCTATTTAGTGACGGGCTCCTCTCTCTTCTATTTAGTGTCGGGCTCCTCTCTCTTCTATTTAGTGTCGGGCTCCTCTCTCTCTTCTATTTAGTGTCGGGCTCCTCTCTCTCTCTTCTATTTAGTGACGGGCTCCTCTCTCTCTTCTATTTAGTGTCTGGCTCCTCTCTCTCTCTTCTATTTAGTGTCGGGCTCCTCTCTCTCTCTTCTATTTAGTGTCGGGCTCCTCTCTCTCTCTCTCTTTCTCCTATTTAGTGTCGGGCTCCTCTCTCTCTCTCTTCTATTTAGTGTCGGGCTCCTCTCTCTCTCTCTCCTATTTAGTGACGGGCTCCTCTCTCTCTCTCTCCTATTTAGTGACGGGCTCCTCTCTCTCTCTCTTCTATTTAGTGACGGGCTCCTCTCTCTCTCTCTCCTATTTAGTGTCGGGCTCCTCTCTCTTCTATTTAGTGACGGGCTCCTCTCTCTTCTATTTAGTGACGGGCTCCCCTCTCTCTCTTCTTTTTAGTGACGGGCTCCTCTCTCTCTCTCTCTCCTATTTAGTGACGGGCTCCTCTCTCTTCTATTTAGTGACGGGCTCCTCTCTCTCTCTCTCCTATTTAGTGACGGGCTCATCTCTCTTCTATTTAGTGACGGGCTCCTCTCTCTTCTATTTAGTGTCGGGCTCCTCTCTCTCTCTCTTCTATTTAGTGACGGGCTCCTCTCTCTCTCTCCTATTTAGTGACGGGCTCCTCTCTCTTCTATTTAGTGACGGGCTCCTCTCTCTTCTATTTAGTGACGGGCTCCTCTCTCTCTCTCTCCTATTTAGTGACGGGCTCCTCTCTCTCTTCTATTTAGTGACGGGCTCCTCTCTCTTCTATTTAGTGACGGGCTCCTCTCTCTCTTCTATTTAGTGTCGGGCTCCTCTCTCTCTCTTCTATTTAGTGACGGGCTCCTCTCTCTCTTCTATTTAGTGTCTGGCTCCTCTCTCTCTCTTCTATTTAGTGTCGGGCTCCTCTCTCTCTTCTATTTAGTGTCGGGCTCCTCTCTCTCTCTTCTATTTAGTGACGGGCTCCTCTCTCTCTTCTATTTAGTGTCTGGCTCCTCTCTCTCTCTTCTATTTAGTGTCGGGCTCCTCTCTCTCTCTTCTATTTTGTGTCGGGCTCCTCTCTCTCTCTCTCTCTCTCCCCTATTTAGTGTCGGGCTCCTCTCTCTCTCTCTCCTATTTAGTGACGGGCTCCTCTCTCTTCTATTTAGTGACGGGCTCCTCTCTCTCCTATTTAGTGTCGGGCTCCTCTCTCTTCTATTTAGTGACGGGCTCCTCTCTCTTCTATTTAGTGACGGGCTCCCCTCTCTCTCTTCTTTTTAGTGACGGGCTCCTCTCTCTCTCTCTCTCCTATTTAGTGACGGGCTCCTCTCTCTCTCTCTCTCCTATTTAGTGACGGGCTCCTCTCTCTTCTATTTAGTGACGGGCTCCTCTCTCTCTCTCTCCTATTTAGTGACGGGCTCATCTCTCTTCTATTTAGTGACGGGCTCCTCTCTCTTCTATTTAGTGTCGGGCTCCTCTCTCTCTCTCTTCTATTTAGTGTCGGGCTCCTCTCTCTCTCTTCTATTTAGTGTCGGGCTCCTCTCTCTCTCTTCTATTTAGTGTCGGGCTCCTCTCTCTCCTATTTAGTGACGGGCTCCTCTCTCTCTCCTATTTAGTGACGGGCTCCTCTCTCTCTCCTATTTAGTGACGGGCTCCTCTCTCTCTTCTATTTAGTGTCGGGCTCCTCTCTCTCTCTTCTATTTAGTGACGGGCTCCTCTCTCTCTCTTCTATTTAGTGACGGGCTCCTCTCTCTCTTCTATTTAGTGTCGGGCTCCTCTCTCTCTCCTATTTAGTGACGGGCTCCTCTCTCTCTCTTCTATTTAGTGACGGGCTCCTCTCTCTCTCTTCTATTTAGTGACGGGCTCCTCTCTCTCTTCTATTTAGTGACGGGCTCCTCTCTCTCTTCTATTTAGTGACGGGCTCCTCTCTCTCTCTTCTATTTAGTGTCGGGCTCCTCTCTCTCTCCTATTTAGTGTCGGGCTCCTCTCTCTCTTCTATTTAGTGTCGGGCTCCTCTCTCTCTTCTATTTAGTGACGGGCTCCTCTCTCTCTCTCTCTTCTATTTAGTGACGGGCTCCTCTCTCTCTCTTCTATTTAGTGACGGGCTCCTCTCTCTCTCTTCTATTTAGTGACGGGCTCCTCTCTCTCTCTCTTCTATTTAGTGACGGGCTCCTCTCTCTCTCTTCTATTTAGTGACGGGCTCCTCTCTCTCTCTTCTATTTAGTGACGGGCTCCTCTCTCTCTCTTCTATTTAGTGACGGGCTCCTCTCTCTCTCTTCTATTTAGTGTCGGGCTCCTCTCTCTCCTATTTAGTGTCGGGCTCCTCTCTCTCCTATTTAGTGTCGGGCTCCTCTCTCTCCTATTTAGTGTCGGGCTCCTCTCTCTCTCTTCTATTTAGTGTCTGGCTCCTCTCTCTCCTATTTAGTGTCGGGCTCCTCTCTCTCCTATTTAGTGTCGGGCTCCTCTCTCTCCTATTTAGTGTCGGGCTCCTCTCTCTCCTATTTAGTGTCGGGCTCCTCTCTCTCTCTTCTATTTAGTGACGGGCTCCTCTCTCTCCTATTTAGTGTCGGGCTCCTCTCTCTCTCCTATTTAGTGACGGGCTCCTCTCTCTCTCTCTTCTATTTAGTGACGGGCTCTTCTCTCTCTCCTATTAAGTGACGGGCTCCTCTCTCTCTCTCTTCTATTTAGTGTCGGGCTCCTCTCTCTCTCTCTTCTATTTAGTGACGGGCTCCTCTCTCTCTCTCTTCTATTTAGTGACGGGCTCCTCTCTCTCCTATTTAGTGTCGGGCTCCTCTCTCTCTCTTCTATTTAGTGACGGGCTCCTCTCTCTCTCTCCTATTTAGTGACGGGCTCCTCTCTCTTCTATTTAGTGACGGGCTCCTCTCTCTCCTAGTTAGTGTCGGGCTCCTCTCTCTCCTATTTAGTGTCGGGCTCCTCTCTCTCTTCTATTTAGTGACGGGCTCCTCTCTCTCCTATTTAGTGACGGGCTCCTCTCTCTCTTCTATTTAGTGACAGGCTCCTCTCTCTCTTTTCTATTTAGTGACGGGCTCCTCTCTCTCTCTTCTATTTAGTGTCGGGCTTCTCTCTCTCTCTTCTATTTAGTGACGGGCTCCTCTCTCTTCTATTTAGTGACGGGCTCCTCTCTCTCTCTCCTATTTAGTGACGGGCTCCTCTCTCTCTCTCTCTTCTATTTAGTGACGGGCTCCTCTCTCTTCTATTTAGTGACGGGCTCCTCTCTCTCCTAGTTAGTGTCGGGCTCCTCTCTCTCCTATTTAGTGTCGGGCTCCTCTCTCTCTTCTATTTAGTGACGGGCTCCTCTCTCTCCTATTTAGTGACGGGCTCCTCTCTCTCTTCTATTTAGTGACAGGCTCCTCTCTCTCTTTTCTATTTAGTGACGGGCTCCTCTCTCTCTCTTCTATTTAGTGACGGGCTCCTCTCTCTCTCTTCTATTTAGTGTCGGGCTCCTCTCTCTCCTATTTAGTGTCGGGCTCCTCTCTCTCTTCTATTTAGTGACGGGCTCCTCTCTCTCTTCTATTTAGTGACGGGCTCCTCTCTCTCTTCTATTTAGTGACGGGCTCCTCTCTCTCTCTCTTCTATTTAGTGACGGGCTCCTCTCTCTCTCTCTTCTATTTAGTGACGGGCTCCTCTCTCTCTCTCTTCTATTTAGTGACGGGCTCCTCTCTCTCTTCTATTTAGTGACGGGCTCCTCTCTCTCTTCTATTTAGTGACGGGCTCCTCTCTCTCTTCTATTTAGTGACGGGCTCCTCTCTCTCTTCTATTTAGTGACGGGATCCTCTCTCTCTTCTATTTAGTGACGGGCTCCTCTCTCTCTCTTCTATTTAGTGACGGGCTCCTCTCTCTCTCTCTTCTATTTAGTGACGGGCTTCTCTCTCTCTCTCTCTTCTATTTAGTGTCGGGGTCCTCTCTCTCTTCTATTTAGTGTCGGGCTCCTCTCTCTCTCTCTTCTATTTAGTGACGGGCTTCTCTCTCTCTCTCTCTTCTATTTAGTGTCGGGGTCCTCTCTCTCTTCTATTTAGTGTCGGGCTCCTCTCTCTCTCTCTTCTATTTAGTGACGGGCTTCTCTCTCTCTCTTCTATTTAGTGACAGGCTCCTCTCTCTCTTCTATTTAGTGTGGGGCTCCTCTCTCTCTTTCTTCTATTTAGTGACGGGCTCCTCTCTCTCTCTTCTATTTAGTGACGGGCTCCTCTCTCTCTTCTATTTAGTGTCGGGCTCCTCTCTCTCTTCTATTTAGTGACGGGCTCCTCTCTCTCTCTCTTCTATTTAGTGACGGGCTTCTCGCTCTCCTATTTAGTGTCGGGCTCCTCTCTCTCTTCTATTTAGTGACGGGCTCCTCTCTCTCTTCTATTTAGTGACGGGCTCCTCTCTCTCTCTTCTATTTAGTGACGGGCTCCTCTCTCTCTCTTCTATTTAGTGACGGGCTCCTCTCTCTCTTCTATTTAGTGACGGGCTCCTCTCTCTCTTCTATTTAGTGACGGGCTCCTCTCTCTCTTCTATTTAGTGTCGGGCTCCTCTCTCTCCTATTTAGTGACGGGCTCCTCTCTCTTCTATTTAGTGACGGGCTCCTCTCTCTTCTATTTAGTGACGGGCTCCTCTCTCTTCTATTTAGTGACGGGCTCCTCTCTCTTCTATTTAGTGACGGGCTCCTCTCTCTCTTCTATTTAGTGACGGGCTCCTCTCTCTCTTCTATTTAGTGACGGGCTCCTCTCTCTCTTCTATTTAGTGACGGGCTCCTCTCTCTCTTCTATTTAGTGACGGGCTCCTCTCTCTCTCTTCTATTTAGTGTCGGGCTCCTCTCTCTTCTATTTAGTGTCGGGCTCCTCTCTCTCTCTCTCCTATTTAGTGACGGGCTCCTCTCTCTCTTCTATTTAGTGACGGGCTCCTCTCTCTCTTCTATTTAGTGACGGGCTCCTCTCTCTCTTCTATTTAGTGACGGGCTCCTCTCTCTCTCTCCTATTTAGTGACGGGCTCCTCTCTCTCTCTTCTATTTAGTGTCGGGCTCCTCTCTCTCCTATTTAGTGACAGGCTTCTCTCTCTCCTATTTAGTGACAGGCTTCTCCACATCCCTATCTAGTGGGTGGTCTTGCCCCATTCTATTTAGCGAGTGGCTCCACCCAACCTGTTAAGTCACAGGCTCCGCCCCATCGTGTGGGTGGCCCCTCCCCTTGTTTGTGGGGGCGGGGCGATGATTGCCAGGGGTAGATTATGGGATGCTGATTGCTCTGTGTTGTGACAGATTGCCCCC
Organism: Gastrophryne carolinensis; assembly: GCA_027917425.1. Lineage (NCBI taxonomy): Eukaryota > Metazoa > Chordata > Amphibia > Anura > Microhylidae > Gastrophryne > Gastrophryne carolinensis. The sequence continues at coordinate 8,667 of JAQIHN010000016.1, forward strand.
GAGCTGGACGCCTGGACGCTGCAGCCGCTGAGAGAGGCCGAGCTGAGATACCAGAGGCAGATGGGGGAGGTGAGCTGCTTTGTGCTCTGATTCCTGCGTATCCGAAACGTCAGGAAATATTAAAGGCTGACAGGAGGAAATTAAACCTATTTGAGGATGTGGCCTGTTATAACCCCGCCCCCATCCTGGCCTCAGTTATAACCCCGGCCCCATCCTGCCCATACCCAACAGAAAGCTTTCCCCGCTTGTCCCCAAGGCAACCATAAAAAGAGGGGCGGAGCTCAAGGGTAAGAGGCGTGATCCAAAAAGGGCAGGGATTAGGGGGTACGAGGCACGGGCACCGGCCAGGGATTAGGGGGTACGAGGCGCGGGCACCGGCCAGGGATTAGGGGGTACGAGGCGCGGGCACCGGCCAGGGATTAGGGGGCGGGCACTGGCCAGAGATTATGGGGCGGGCACCGGCCAGGGATTAGGGGGTAGGAGGCGGGCACTGGCCAGAGATTATGGGGCGGGCACCGGCCAGGGTTTGGGGGTCACATGGTGTCACAGGGATGTTTTTCTCTTTCAGGTTCAGGCAGAGACCTCGTAACCCTCCTTTTCAGAAGCCAATCAGCACAGAGAACAAGAGTCACATGAACCTTTTCCTGCCGGGAGCTTAATTCTACCTCAATGGAGGCCATTTCTGGAACTGCAGCCTCCGCCCTCCCTCCAGAGACCCCGCCTCCCTCCAGAGACCCACGCCCACAGGACCAGAGTGGAGCGCAGTACATACATCATCTGTGATGTGGGCACAGCCACGCCCCCTCCTGGAGGCCAATAGGACGCCAGCACAGAATGTGGGCACAGCCACGCCCCCTTCCTGTAGGCCAATAGGACGGCAGCACAATAAAGCTCATTGCTCTTTGATCTCCCCATTATTTCAGAGCTGACAACCTACAGGAGGATCTCCTCACCTCGAGCTCACTGCAACCCTCCCGCCACCACGGCCACGCCCCCAACCCCGATACCTCCCCAACATGGCCACACCTCCCACCCCGATACCTCCCCCAACATGGCCACGCCTCCAACCCCGATACCTCCCCCAACATGGCCACGCCTCCCAACGCCGATACCCAAAACACCACCAACCCTACTTAACATGGCTAACCCCCAAACTGGCCGATCTGGCCACCTAGCCCTCCACCCAACCACCACCCACCTCCAGCCAGCCCTGTATCCACCACCCAAAACACCACCTACCCCCAACTCTCTAGCCTGCCCCAACCTCGAGCCCATCAACCAGCCCTCCACCCAAAACACCAACAACCCTACTCAACATGGCTAGCCACCTAGCCGTTCAACCAAAACACCACCTACTCCCAAATCTCCAACCAGCCCCAACCAACAAAGCAGCCCAGGCCAAACCTCATTAACCATCCCCGGACCCACTACCCCCAACCCTCCAGCCAACCCCAGATCCACCACCCAGCCCCAACCTGGCCGATCTGGCCACCTAGCCCTTCACCCGAGCCCATCAAACTGCCCTCCACCCAAAACACTACCCACCCCCAACCCTACTGCAACAGGGCCAACCCCCAAACTCGCCAATCTGGCCACCTACCCCTGACCCAAACCACCCCCAACCCTCCAGCCAGCCCCAGACCCACAAACCAGTAGAACCAATCCCCAATCTGGCCACCCAGCCCTTCACCCAAAACACCACCCAACCCCATCAACCAGCCCTCCACCCAAAACACCACCCACCCCCAATCCTCCAGCCATCTCCAGACCCACGAACCAGCCCTCAACCCAAAAATACCACCCACCCCCAACTCTGTACCACAAACCAGCCCAGCTCCAAACCCACCACCCAAAACACCACCCAGCCCAGACAAAGCCCCAAACCCATCAAACAGCCCTCCACCCAAAACACCACTACCTCCTCCACCCAACCCCGAGCCCAGCAGCTAGACCCACCCTCCTCCCCACCCCGAGCCCAGCAGCTAGACCCACCCTCCTCCCCACCACGAGCCCAGCAGCTAGACCCACCCTCCTCCCCACCACGAGCCCAGCAGCCAGACCCACCCTCTTCCCAACCCCGAGCCCAGCAGCCAGATCCACCCTCCTCCCAGAGCCCAGCAGCCAGACCCACCCTCCTCCCAACCCCTCCACCCAGCAGCCAGACCCACCCTCCTCCCAACCCCGAGCCCAGCAACCAGACCCACCCTCTTCCCGAGCCCAGCAACCAGACCCACCCTCTTCCCAACCCCGAGCCCAGCAACCAGACCCACCCTCTTCCCAACCCCGAGCCCAGCAGCCAGACCCACCCTCTTCCAGAGCCCAGCAGCCAGACCCACCCTCTTCCAGAGCCCAGCAGCCAGACCCACCCTCTTCCCAAGCCCGAGCCCAGCAGCCAGACCCACCCTCATCCCAAGCCCAGCAGCCAGACCCACCCTCTTCCCAACCCCGAGCCCAGCAGCCAGATCCACCCTCTTCCCAACCCAATCAACCAGACCCACCCTCTTCCCAACCCCGAGCCCAGCAGCCAGATCCACCCTCCTCCCAGAGCCCAGCAGCCAGACCCACCCTCTTCCCAACCCCTCCACCCAGCAGCCAGACCCACCCTCCTCCCAACCCCTAGCCCATCAACCAGACCCACCCTCTTCCCAACCCCTCCACCCAGCAGCCAGACCCACCCTCCTCCCAACCCCGAGCACATCAACCAGACCCACCCTCCTCCCAACCCCGATCCCAGCAACCAGACCCACCCTCTTCCCAACCCCGAGCCCATCAACCAGACCCACCCTCTTCCCAAGCCCAGCAGCCAGACCCACCCTCTTCCAAACCCCTCCACCCAGCAGCCAGACCCACCCTCCTCCCAACCCTGAGCCCATCAACCAGACCCACCCTCTTGCCAACCTGAGCCCAGCAGCCAGACCCACCCTCTTCCCAACCCCGAGCCCATCAACCAGACCCACCCTCTTCCCAACCCCGAGCCCATCAACCAGACCCACCCTCTTCCCAACCCCGAGCCCATCAACCAGACCCACCCTCTTGCCAACCTGAGCCCAGCAGCCAGACCCACCCTCTTCCCAACCCCGAGCCCATCAACCAGACCCACCCTCTTGCCAACCTGAGCCCAGCAGCCAGACCCACCCTCTTCCCAACCCCGAGCCCATCAACCAGACCCACCTTCTTGCCAACCTGAGCCCAGCAGCCAGACCCACCCTCTTCCCAACCCAGAGCCCATCAACCAGACCCACCCTCTTCCCAACCCGAGCCCATCAACCAGACCCACCCTCTTCCCAACCCCGAGCCCAGCAGCCAGATCCACCCTCCTCCCAGAGCCCAGCAGCCAGACCCACCCTCCTCCCAACCCCTCCACCCAGCAGCCAGACCCACCCTCCTCCCATCAACCAGACCCACCCTCCTCCCAACCCCGAGCCCAGCAACCAGACCCACCCTCTTCCCAACCCCAAGCCCAGCAGCCAGACCCACCCTCTTCCCAACCCCGAGCCCATCAACCAGACCCACCCTCTTCCCAAGCCCAGCAGCCAGACCCACCCTCTTCCCAACCCCTCCACCCAGCAGCCAGACCCACCCTCCTCCCAACCCCATCAACCAGACCCACCCTCTTGCCAACCTGAGCCCAGCAGCCAGACCCACCCTCTTCCCAACCCCGAGCCCATCAACCAGACCCACCCTCTTCCCAACCCCGAGCCCAGCAGCCAGACCCACCCTCTTCCCAACCCCGAGCCCATCAACCAGACCCACCCTCTTCCCAAGCCCGAGCCCAGCAGCCAGACCCAACCTCTTCCCAAGGCCGAGCCCAGCAGCCAGACCCACCCTCTTCCCAAGGCCGAGCCCAGCAGCCAGACCCACCCTCTTCCCAAGGCCGAGCCCAGCAGCCAGACCCACCCTCTTCCCAAGGCCGAGCCCAGCAGCCAGACCCACCCTCTTCCCAAGCCAGAGCCCAGCAGCCAGACCCACCCTCTTCCCAAGCCCGAGCCCAGCAGCCAGACCCACCCTCTTCCCAACCCCAAGCCCAGCAGCCAAACACACCCTCCTCCCAGAGCCCAGCAGCCAGACCCACCCTCCTCCCAGAGCCCAGCAGCCAGACCCACCCTCTTCCCAACCCCTCCACCCAGCAGCCAGACCCACCCTCCTCCCAACCCCGAGCCCAGCAACCAGACCCACCCTCTTCCCAACCCCGAGCCAAGCAGCCAGACCCACCCTCTTCCCAACCCCGAGCCCATCAACCAGACCCACCCTCTTCCCAACCCGAGCCCATCAACCAGACCCACCCTCTTCCCAACCCCGAGCCCATCAACCAGACCCACCCTCTTCCCAACCCCGAGCCCATCAACCAGACCCACCCTCTTCCCAACCCCGAGCCCAGCAGCCAGACCCACCCTCCTGCCAGAGCCCAGCAGCCAGAACCACCCTCTTCCCAACCCCGAGCCCAGCAGCCAGATCCACCCTCCTCCCAACCGCTCCACCCAGCAGCCAGACCCACCCTCCTCCCAACCGCTCCACCCAGCAGCCAGACCCACCCTCCTCCCAACCGCTCCACCCAGCAGCCAGACCCACCCTCCTCCCAACCCCGAGCCCAGCAACCAGACCCACCCTCTTCCCAACCCCGAGCCCAGCAGCCAGACCCACCCTCTTCCCAACCCCGAGCCCAGCAGCCAGACCCACCCTCTTCCCAACCCCGAGCCCATCAGCCAGACCCACCCTCTTCCTGAGCCCAGCAGCCAGACCCACCCTCTTCCCAACCCCGAGCCCAGCAGCCAGACCCACCCTCTTCCCGAGCCCAGCAGCCAGACCCACCCTCTTCCTGAGCCCAGCAGCCAGACCCACCCTCTTCCCAACCCCGAGCCCAGCAGCCAGACCCACCCTCTTCCTGAGCCCAGCAGCCAGACCCACCCTCTTCCTGAGCCCAGCAGCCAGACCCACCCTCTTCCCAAGCCCGAGCCCAGCAGCCAGACCCACCCTCTTCCCAACCCCTAGCCCATCAACCAGACCCACCCTCTTCCCAACCCCGAGCCCAGCAGCCAGACCCACCCTCTTCCCAACCCGAGCCCATCAACCAGACCCACCCTCTTCCCAAGCCCGAGCCCAGCAGCCAGACCCACCCTCTTCCCAACCCCGAGCCCATCAACCAGACCCACCCTCTTCCCAACCCGAGCCCATCAACCAGACCCACCCTCTTCCTAACCCTGAGCCCAGCAGCCAGACCCACCCTCCTCCCAACCCTGAGCCCATCAACCAGACCCACCCTCCTCCCAGAGCCCAGCAGCCAGACCCACCCTCCTCCCAACCCCTCCACCCAGCAGCCAGACCCACCCTCCTCCCAACCCCAAGCCCAGCAACCAGACCCACCCTCTTCCCGAGCCCAGCAACCAAACCCACCCTCTTCCCGAGCCCAGCAACCAGACCCACCCTCTTCCCGAGCCCAGCAACCAGACCCACCCTCTTCCCAACCCCGAGCCCAGCAACCAGACCCACCCTCTTCCCAACCCCGAGCCCAGCAACCAGACCCACCCTCTTCCCAACCCGAGCCCATCAACCAGACCCACCCTCTTCCCAAGCCCGAGCCCAGCAGCCAGACCCACCCTCTTCCCAACCCCGAGCCCATCAACCAGACCCACCCTCTTCCCGAGCCCAGCAACCAGACCCACCCTCTTCCCAACCCCATCAACCAGACCCACCCTCTTCCCAACCCCGAGCCCAGCAACCAGACCCACCCTCTTCCCAACCCCATCAACCAGACCCACCCTCTTCCCAACCCCAAGCCCAGCAACCAGACCCACCCTCTTCCCAACCCTGAGCCCAGCAGCCAGACCCCACCCTCTTCCCAACCCCGAGCCCAGCAGCCAGATCCACCCACCTCCCAACCCCTCCACCCCGACCCACCCTCCTCCCCCTCCTCGAGGCCAGCAGCCAGACCCACCCTCCTCCCCGAGCCCAGCAGCCAGACCCACCCTCCTCCCCGAGCCCAGCAGCCAGACCCACCCACCTCCCAACCCCTCCACCCAGCAGCCAGACCCACCCTCCTCCCCGAGCCCAGCAACCAGACCCACCCACCTCCCAACCCCTCCACCCAGCAGCCAGACCCACCCTCCTCCCCGAGCCCAGCAACCAGACCCACCCACCTCCCAACCCCTCCACCCAGCAGCCAGACCCACCCTCCTCCCCGAGCCCAGCAACCAGACCCACCCACCTCCCAACCCCTCCACCCAGCAGCCAGACCCACCCTCCTCCCAACCCCGAGCCCATCAACCAGACCACCCACCTCCCAACCCCTCCACCCAGACCCACCCTCTTCCCAACCCTGAGCCCAGCAGCCAGACCCACCCTCCTCCCAACCCCAGCAACCAGACCCACCCACCTCCCAACCCCTCCACCCAGACCCACCCTCCTCCCCGAGCCCAGCAGCCAGGGACAAGTGCCTGTAAAATGTAGAAGGTGTTTATTTTGGTCAAGCGATAAGAAAAATGGCCCCAATATGGGGTGACCCCGCACAGCGCAGGGGGAGGTTCCTCACGTCTTCTGTGCCTTGGCTGTATTGTCCTGCTGAGCATGTGACAGCTTCCTCTTCTCTGATTGGATACGAGTTTGTTTCTTCATCAGGTAGGAGGCCATGTTGTCAAACACGGCTTTATAGAGAGCACTGAACCGCGTCCCCGGGGCCCCCGAACCTGCAGAGTGTACAACGCCACGGTATATGTCACTGCATCACACAGAGCCATGTACTCACCTCTCCCCACACATCACAGTATAGACTATATAGGGTTCATTACTCACCCGCCGCCAGCTGCTCCCAGTTCTCCTGCACGGCCTGCGTCAGACTCTTCAGGCGCCGCCCTGGTGGCGAGAGCTGAAACACAATGACACGGCAGTGAGTGCGCCCTGTCTCCATGGCAACAGCCTCTAATGCTGAACCATCAGGGGGACCATCACTCACCTGCCAGCAGCCATCTGTGTGTGTGTACACCTCTATGGGGGTCTCCCGCACCCCCGATAACACCCACAGGGTCCCCGAATCCTCAAACTCCACATCCAGCGGGGCCCGGGGCAGCCGGAGGTACTGAGTGTGCGCCAAGACCGGGGCCGCACCCCCCACCGAGAACAGGAAGATTCCGGAAACCCTGCAAGAGAGGACCCCGAAATGAGCATAGCGTCATGGCCGGAAACCCCGCCCCCCACATGCACCCCGAAAGCCAAGACCGGGGCCACACCCCCCACCGAGAACAGGAATATTCCGGAAACCCTGCAAGAGAGGACCCCGAAATGAGAATAGCGTCATGGCCGGAAGCCCCGCCCCCCCACATGCACCCCGAAAGCCAAGACCGGGGCCACACCCCCCACCGAGAACAGGAAGATTCCGGAAACTCTGCAAGAGAAGACCCCGAAATGAGAATAGCGTCATGGGCGGAAGCCCCGCCCCCACATGCACCCCAAAAGCCAAGACCAGGGCCGCACCCCCACCGAGAACAGGAAGATTCCGGAAACCCTGCAAGAGAGGACCCCGAAATGAGAATAGCGTCATGGCCAGAAGCCCCGCCCCCCCACATGCACCCCGAAAGCCAAGACCGGGGCCACACCCCCCACCGAGAACAGGAAGATTCCGGAAACTCTGCAAGAGAGGACCCCGAAATGAGACCATCGCCAAGGCTGGAAGCCCCGCCCCCCACATGCACCCCAAAAGCCAAGACCGGGGCCGCACCCCCCACCGAGAACAGGAAGATTCCGGAAACCCTGCAAGAGAGGACCCCGAAATGAGACCATCGCCAAGGCTGGAAGCCCCGCCCCCCACATGCACCCCAAAAGCCAAGACCGGGGCCGCACCCCCCACCGAGAACAGGAAGATTCCGGAAACTCTGCAAGAGAGGACCCCGAAATGAGAATAGCGTCATGGCCGGAAGCCCCGCCCCCCCCACATGCACCCCAAAAGCCAAGACCAGGGCCGCACCCCCACCGAGAACAGGAAGATTCCGGAAACCCTGCAAGAGAGGACCCCGAAATTAGACCATCGCAAAGGCTGGAAACCCCGCCCCCCACATGCACCCCAAAAGCCAAGACCAGGGCCGCACCCCCACCCCCCACCGAGAACAGGAAGATCCCAGAGACCCTGCAAGAGAGGACCCCGAAATTAGACAGGTGAGCCCCCCCCCATCCCCCGCCAGAGGGCCCAGGTGAGGAGCCCCCCCCATCCCCCGCCAGAGGGCCCAGGTGAGGAGCCCCCCTCATCCCCCGCCAGAGGGCCCAGGTGAGGAGCCCCCCCCATCCCCCGCCAGAGGGCCCAGGTGAGGAGCCCCCCTCATCCCCCGCCAGAGGGCCCAGGTGAGGAGCCCCCCCCACCCCCCGCCAGAGGGCCCAGGTGAGGAGCCCCCCCCATCCCCCGCCAGAGGGCCCAGGTGAGGAGCCCCCCCCATCCCCCGCCAGAGGGCCCAGGTGAGGAGCCCCCCTCATCCCCCGCCAGAGGGCCCAGGTGAGGAGCCCCCCCCACCCCCCGCCAGAGGGCCCAGGTGAGGAGCCCCCCCATCCCCCGCCAGAGGGCCCAGGTGAGGAGCCCCCCTCATCCCCCGCCAGAGGGCCCAGGTGAGGAGCCCCCCCCCATCCCCCGCCAGAGGACCCAGGTGAGGAGCCCCCCCCATCCCCCGCCAGAGGACCCAGGTGAGGAGCCCCCCCCATCCCCCGCCAGAGGACCCAGGTGAGGAGCCCCCCCCAATCCCCCGCCAGAGGACCCAGGTGAGGAGCCCCCCCCCATCCCCCGCCAGAGGACCCAGGTGAGGAGCCCCCCCATCCCCCGCCAGAGGACCCAGGTGAGGAGCCCCCCCCCATCCCCCGCCAGAGGGCCCAGGTGAGGAGCCCCCCCATCCCCCGCCAGAGGGCCCAGGTGATCCGGCAGCGCCCCCTCTGCTCACCCGTCGCACAGCACGGCCATATGTTCTCCTCCCGGGGAGCAGCTCAGCCTGGAAACAGCAAACCTCTGAAAGAGAGAAAAGCCTGAGACTGGGAAATGGCAACGCCCCGCCTCCTCCAGATCATGTGATACGTTTTCCTAATCCCCGAATCAGCCACGCCCCTTTCACTACCACAAGTGAGGGAGCCCCGACAAACTGCAGCGGGTATAACATAACCCCAAAGATACAAGAGCAGCTCAAATCAAGCTTTATATTTGTGGTGAGCGCACACCAGGCAATGTACGATTCATGAGGAGGACAGAATAGGAGCAAAGAGGAAAAGGTCATGTGACCTCAGTGCAAACAGATGAGGTGTAGTGACGCAGGACGGCCCCGGGGAGGCGTGACACAGCCGGATGATTCTAGAATGTCCCCGCCTCCGGAACCGAAAGATACAAGAGCAGCTCAAATCAAGCTTTATATTTGTGATGAGCGCACACCAGACCTGTATGTGAATCAGCCATTACTTCTACAATGTCTATAGAGGAAAGGTCACGTGACCAGATAAGGTGTAGTGACGCAGTCTGATGATTCTAGAATGTACCATGTGACCTCCTCCCAGATAGTGACCCCCAAGGGCCCAATGTTCTCCTCTTCCACCCCCTTCTCTCTCTGGGAGGAGGACTGATCCCTCCCTCTTAGCTAGCAAACGCTTAAAACTCTTTATGGGTAAACTTTGGGAAGGAAGGTTGCAGGGCCCTGGTTCTATATATAATATTTCTCATATCCCTCGCAGTGCGACTCACAGAAATGTCCCTAAAAGAGGAGGCGCGCTTCCTCCTGCACCCCAGAGCGCGCCGCATGCTGATTGGCCAGCTCCTCACCTGCACCTCAGTGTCATCTCCCGGGCGGGGCGTGTCCCTGAGGTCCCAGCGCTGGATCTCCTGGCCGCTCTCGTATCTCCAGACTCGCAGCGTCCCATCCTGCCGAGACAACGAGGGGCAATAAAGGGGAGAGGGCGGGCCCAGGGGAGAGGGACCCCGAAATGTCCCACAGGGGACCCCGCACTGCCATGGAATCACCTTATGCTGCACTACTTTGTCTTATCTGAGTTTACCCCCTCCCCCTAGTACCCCGGGGCCTCATCCCCGTCCTCGTCTTCCCGGGCCTCACCCCTCCACCTAGTAGCCCGTCCCTTACCCCTGTCCCCCGGGACCTCACCCCCTCCCCCTAGTACCCCCGGACCTCACCCCCTCCCCCTAGTACACCCGGGCCTCACCCCCTCCCCCTAGTACACCCGGGCCTCACCCCGTCCCCTGTCTACCCGGGCCTCACCCCCGTCCCCTGTCACCCCGGGCCTCACCCCCGTCTCCCCGGGCCTCACCCCTCCACCTAGTAGCCCGTCCCTTACCCCTGTCCCCCGGGACCTCACCCCCTCCCCCTAGTACCCCCGGACCTCACCCCCTCCCCCTAGTACACCCGGGCCTCACCCCCGTCCCCTGTCTCCCCGGGCCTCACCCCCGTCCCCTGTCTCCCCGGGCCTCACCCCCGTCCCCTGTCTCCCCGGGCCTCACCCCTCCACCTAGTAGCCCGTCCCTTACCCCTGTCCCCCGGGACCTCACCCCCTCCCCCTAGTACCCCCAGACCTCACCCCCTCCCCCTAGTACCCCCGGGCCTCACCCCCTCCCCCTAGTACCCCCGGGCCTCACCCCCGTCCCCCACGGGCCTCACCCCCGTCCCCCGTCTCCCACGGGCCTCACCCCCGTCCCCCCGGGCCTCGCCTCCCCCCCCGGCCTCAGCCCCACCCCCGCGGCCTCAGCCCCGTCTCCCCCACTCCCCCTAGTACCCTGGGCCTCACCCCTGTCCCTGTCTCCCTGGGCCTCACCCCTGTCTCCCCCGGCCTCACCCCCGTCTCCCCCTAGTACCCCGAGCCTTACCCCCATCCTCGTCTGCCTGGGCCTCACCCCCCTCTCCCCGTCCCCCCATGAAGCACCCCCTTCCAACCACTGTCCCCCACCTCCTCCAGCCCAGGATTCCCATGGCACCTGTGCGGGCTTTCCTCCAATCAGAAAAGACCAGTTAGAATAGATTGCATCACCCGGCCTTACTCTATATTCTGAATGTGGTGATGGGAGCCTCCCTCTGGCTCCTCCCCCTCTAGCTGACCACACCCCCACCGTCCGTTCAGAAACTGGCGCATGTGCCGTGGGTAAACTTTGGGTAGGAAGGGAGGAGACTTACCCCCGACCCGGAGACCAGCAGATCCTCCCGCCCTGGCAAAACCAGCAACTGTGACACGAACCTGCAGAGAAACCGGCCAATCAGGAGAAAGGGCTCAGAATACATCAACACTTCCCAAACCTTCCCGCCCCGGCTCCGCCCACATGTCCCACCACTCACTCTGTGTGTCCCAGGCAGAAGGCGCTGATGACGTGTGGCGCCTCCCACAGGCTGACCCGGATCTTCTCATCGCGGTCACATGTTATAATATGGCGTCCGTCTCTACTCACCACCTGCAAGACACGGCGTTACTAACCCCGCCCACAGGGGGTCATGTGACTGCTATGTACAGCACTATTTCAATGAAGCAAAGCCAGCCAGCAATTGGGAAATATAAAAACTCTTCAACATCATTCAACATAAACGCCATCCAACAGTTTAGGCAGTGTAAAAGTGCATAATGATAGGTCCCGTGTCAACGCGTTTCGGACACGGTACTTATTCATGTACAGGCAGTTAGCACCGCCCCTTGCTCACCAGGTGCAGCAGCATGGAGAGATGTCCGAGTTCGGGGGCCCGGGGCCCCTGGGGCGGGGTCACCGGGAAGGAGGAGACATCTCCGGACTTGTCAGCGAGCAGGACGCAGGATTGGTCGGTGGAGAAGGTGATGGCAGTGCAGCGGCGGGACACTCCCCTGTAACATGACAGCCGTCGTTAGCGCTATAGAACGGCATAGAGGGCGGGGCTTGCGGCGTGTGACCTCACCTGACGCTGAGCAGCTCCCAGGAGGGGCGAACCCGGAACAGGACGAGGCGTTTCCTCTCATCTGTGATGGCGAAATATTCTCCGGAGGACGAGAACGCCGCTGCCAGGATCTGATCCGACTCCGGCCCAATGGGGGGCTCCTGACTGACAGAGGAGAGAGAGTGAGGGGAGTATAAGGAAACCAGGTTACAGGGTCACGGGGGTGTGGCAGGGGGCGTGGCTTAGTCAGGCTTTTGTAGATGAAATACTGTTTTATTGCCCCCTATGGAAATATGTTGTATAGCAGCTCGGCGCCATGTTATTAAAGCCGAACAGAACTGGGCTTTGTCCCGTTGCCCCATTGGGATGGCTCCTGCCCCGGCCTAGGTGTATCGCCATGTGCAGGCTCCTGCCCCGGCCTAGGTGTATCGCCATGTGCAGGCTCCTGCCCCGGCCTAGGTGTATCGCCATGTGCAGGCTCCTGCCCCGGCCTAGGTGTATCGCCATGTGCAGGCTCCTGCCCCGGCCTAGGTGTATCGCCATGTGCAGGCTCCTGCCCCGGCCTAGGTGTATCGCCATGTGCAGGCTCCTGCCCCGACCTAGGTGTATCGCTATGTGCAGGCTCCTGCCCCGACCTATGTGTATCGCCATGTGCAGGCTCCTGCCCCGACCTATGTGTATCGCCATGTGCAGGCTCCTGCCCCGGCCTATGTGTATCGCCATGTGCAGGCTCCTGCCCCGACCTATGTGTATTGCCATGTGCAGGCTCCTGCCCCGGCCTAGGTGTATTGCCGTTGATAGGGTTAACCGTAATGAAATGTTCTTGGCCTTCAGTGTTTTACTGTCTGTTGAAAAAATGATATTTATGTATTGTGCAACCTTCCTAGAAATGTCTCTTGTCTGTACTTTTCCTGTGTGAACACTTCTGTTTTCCTTCAAGAACCAAGGTTGAAACATTTTATTTTGGCTACTGGCTGTATGGCTAGAGGTAGGAGTGTCATGTAAACAATGGCAGCATGGTACAGAAATAACCCAGCCCTTATGGGCGTCAGGCCCAGAGAGGGGCGTGTCAGATGGCCAATAAGAATGCTTGAATGTATCTGTACATATATGTGGCAACACCCACCCATATCATTGTATATTAGCAGCTGGCAATAAACAAGAGGGCGCATTTTCTTCAGATGCTCTTCGAGTCTGTACTACACAGTGGTCTCTGTGTCTTATTCACATTTTAACTCTGACAACAGAAGTAGAAGCCGTGCCCAATTAGGGTACGGACCCAACATTTCTTGGCGCCCGAACAGGGACCCATCGTGAGTCGCAAGAGATACCCCACGGACGTGACGGGACGGAGCCTTCTTGTCCTCATGGAACAGCAGACTTAAAACCCTGATCAGGTAAGAGAACACTTTTATTTCTCTTTCTATTCTGCTCTTCCATGTTAGACAGCTGGGTCCTGTCATAAAGTCGGGCAGGCTTAGCCAGTCTCTGCGAAGGTGGGTCATTTTGAACTGTTTTCTATATTCTTCTGTTGTGCAGATTGTGCTATTTTATGTGTCCTTCATCCTTCCTGTGCGATTGAATGAGCCGAGTCAAGTTGGTATGCGATTTATCGAGGGTATGCCGAACTGTTTCATGAAAGCGCCTTCACGAGGGTCATGATTCATGCTTAATCCCGAAATATCACATAAACCATTGTCCGGTTGAGAGAATGAGCCTGGGATAATTCAATAAGCCCAGGACAAGTTGCGGTTGTGATTTGATTAACAGATTTAAGCCCAATAGAAGGGGGGTATAAAGTACATCTTACTTAGGACCGGACACTACCCATATGACAGATGTGTGGTTGACAATCCTGGCCATTTGCTTGCTTATATTGTTTGCAATTGGGGTGGGTTATAAGATTTACCGACATCATCAAGAAAACCCAGGAGAGGTTTTCTGGATCCTGGCTCCCTAAGAGGAAGGCAACGAGGGAGATTTATCCCCAATAAGCTACTTAGGGCGGGAAGCTGGGAGTTGCTCAGTCCAAAGAAGGAACCCCTGAAAATCAATGGAAGAGTCTCAAACAGATCACAGAGGAGAGACATGGGAAGGATGCAGTGAAAGAAATTCAAAAAATATGGAGGGAATTTAAGTTGACACATAAGCATCAATTAGATCCAGAGAAATGGGAAACTATTCAGAAGAGTAAGAGAGGGATTATAAGAGACAAGGGGTGGGATTATCAGATAGAATGTGCTTTAAAGTTAGCTCAACAAGCAGAAGAGGAAGGGTGGACTTATAGTCCACATAGAAAACAGTGGGATACACACCCCCTGTTGCATCCTGAGACACCAGATGCACCCGAAGTAGGAAAAAAGGCTTCACCACCACATGATGTTAAAAAGAAAAATTACAGGATGTAGGTATGATAGAAACAAGTAGATTATATCCTAAGCTGCCTTTGACATGTCCTGAAGGGGCAACATGTTGGCAATGTAAATGTGGATTAAGGAATGAACCAGAAGAAGGTTTTTGTGTATGTTGTGGAGAAAGAAAACAGGAAGGTAGTGAAAGAATTTACATGGTGGCGGGGAAAAATAATTCAGATAATGCTTTTCATGCAGACCCCAAGGATGTGTGGCACTGTATTCACTGTTACGCACCAAATATGAAGAATAAGATGCAATGTGACGTTTGTCAGGTGGATAAACGGTGGCCATTGGGACCGCCAATAATAGCACCTGTAATGGTACGTAATGTGCCAGGTCAAGGGAATGCAGGACAACGTATCCGATTATTGACATATAAGCCATGGACACCGAGTGAATGCATGGCTCTACTACAAAACGCACCCGACCCGTTAACCAGCCCCTCTAGATTTTATAGATATGTAAGACAAATGATGGAATCTCATAATGCCACATGGCAGGATGGAGAAGATTTATGTCGAATGAAAATGACTCCAACACAGTTTCAACAATTTATGGTCAGAATTAATGGTCAAAGACCACTTGATACAGCAGCTGATCATCCCCGTAGTGAGGGATCAAGGCCCCTATTTTTACAACAATTGAATGATTTTTGTACAGACAAGCAAAGAGAGAGGGGGACGGTAGTTGTTGGGGCCCAAGGTCCCACCCAGAGTGTCCCTGATTTTTACCTGAGCCTAGAGCAGCATTATCTAGATGAAGGATTAGACATTGATAATGAAGGAGTACAAAGGTTGTTTGTAAGGGCTTTTATTGATGGTCTAAAACTCACAATTAAGGAAAGAATAAAAACAAGTACTCCAGATTGGAGAACCGCTGCTCAAGGGGCTCAGTTGTTGGCAAAAGCACAGGGGATAGAAATGGACCTTAATGAGAATAAGAATAAAAAGATTGTCCTGGCACATGTAAACCCCAGCCCTGAACAAGCAGGTAATTAAAAAAAAAAAAAAAAACAACACTTGTCTGTTACTACTGTAATAAACCAGGACACATTAAGGAGGAACTGCAGAAAAAGAATTGCAGAAGAGGGACAGAACCTAAATAGTTCAACACAAAAGAATAAAGAACAAAATGAGGGAGGGGATTGACTAGCCTCTGTATCTCTTGAAACGCAGGCTAGGACTCCTATAATTCCAGTAGTGTTAAATAACAAAACGGTGGATTTTCTGATAGACACCGGAGCCACCAGATCAGTCATCAACCCGTCCGTTTTAAGCTCTAGACAAATATCCCAGGAAACCCAAGTTGTTTCAGGATTTGATGGTTTACCTAAGGTTGTCAATTTGACTAACCCTCTCAAAGGAAAAATAGGTCCACATATGTTTGTTTCAAAATTTTTAATTTCGGAAACAGCTCCTATGTGTCTGCTGGTAGCGGACATTTTGGGAAATTTAAAAGCAAATATCAAGTATTCAGAGGATGGACTGGTCACCTTGTCTTTGCCGGACCACCGTGCTGAATTGGAAGCTTGTATGAGAATACAAGCATATGAGGACTTTCATACAGAAAAACAGGAAAACCCGGTAGAGATACCAGAACTGGAAACTGTGCCAGTACACTTCTGGTCAGAATCAGGTTCTGACACAGGACTCCTCCCTGTAGCACCAGTAGAGGTCCTTGTCAAGCCTGGAGCAACCTTGCCCCAGTTGAAACAGTATCCTTTGAGTGCTGCCCAAGAACAAGCAATAGAGGAACAGATAGGAGAATTAGGAGAATTGTTAGAAAGAGGAGTCCTGGTTAAAATGCAATCAGGTGCAAACACTCCTTTATATCCAGTTAAGAAAAAGGCTTTAGGCCCAGGACAACCAGTAAAATACAGAATGGTGCAAGATCTAAGGGCTATAACAGTATACTAGCCCCACTTACTCCAGTAGTGCCCAATCCACATACCCTGTTGTCCCAAATACCCAGTACAAGTTGCTACTTTTCATGTGTGGATTTAACTGGAGCTTTCTTTTTTGTACCCCTGTCACCCGAATCCTACCATTTGTTCGCTTTTACATTTAAAGGGGAACAGCACTGTTTTACACGGTTGCCTCAGAGAATGTCTCATTCGCTCACCTTATATTCCCTGGCATTACAAACTGTTTTAGCCACCTGGAAACCACCCCAAGACTGTGTTCTCCTACAATATATAGATGATTTGTTACTTTGCTGTCCAGATGAACTGTCCTGCAAACAGGCAACATTGTCACTGCTGACTTTCCTTTCAGAAAATGGTTGCAAAGCTAGTATGCAGAAACTCCAATACTGCTTGCAACAAGTTACCTTCTTAGGTCATTGTATCTCACAAGGTACTAGACACCTTACCAAAGAAAGGGTGGAAGTTATTAGAAATATGTCCCCACCTAAGACTCAAACAGTTGAGAGCCTTCCTAGGCCTCATCTCTTATTGTAGACAATGGATCATGCATGCCAGCGCTACTATGCAGCCACTATATGATTGTGTTAAGGTTACACCTTTCTGCCTGACCACTGAGGCAAAAGAGTCATTTGATAAACTAAAGTTGGCAGTCACCCAGGCACCGGCTTTAGGACTTCCAGACTACACTAAGCCTTTTACACTCATGGCTACTGAAATGGTTGGACACGCCACTGGAGTACTTACCCAGCTACATGGACAAAAACAAAGACCCATAGCTTATTATTCAGCTAATTTAGACCCAGTTGTGCGTGGGTCACCTTCCTGTGTAAGAGCTGTAGCAGCTGTTTCTCTGTTAGTGGATAAGGCCTCTGAGATAGTGTTGGATAACGAACTTACAGTGTCAACTAATCATGACATCCATGGGATATTATCCCAAGTTAACCCTAAACACTTGTCCATGGCTCGCCAACTCAGGTTACAATGTACCCTGCTCTTGCCCCCCCCCCAATATAAAGTTTAAGAGATGTTCAACTCTGAATCTTGCCACCTTACTTCCCATAAAGAGGTTAGATTCAGAAGGGGGGAAAGAGGGAGAAGAAGAGGAAATTTTTCTGCAATATACTGACACTGATGAAATACATGATTGCATGGAATTAATGCAACAAGAAACCATGGGCTTACCCCATGTCCACGATACCCCATTAGATAGTCCAAAATTAGAATTTTTTGTCGATGGCAGTAGATATGCCGATGAACAAGGCCAATTTCATACGGGATATGCAGTAGTCACTGAACATGAGACTGTAAAGGCAGAACCATTACCACCACATATGTCTGCCCAGGAAGCAGAGCTCACTGCCCTATCAGTAGCCCTAAAATTGTTAAAAGATACCACCGGAAATATATTCACAGACAGTGGCCTACAGCCACGGTGTGGCGCACGATTACGCACACTTGTGGAAAGCTAGAGGGTTCCTAACAGCAGCAGGAACTCCCATAAGGCATGCAGAGTTAGTTAAAGAAATTCTGACCAATCTGAATCAGGTTAAAGAAGTAGCTATTGTTAAGGTAGCTGCACACACAAAAGGCACAAGTAAAGAGGCTTGTGGGAATGAAAAGGCTGATTTGATTCCTCTTAAGGGTGAAGAGGTGAAAACTCTAACAGAAGAACCGGTAAGTATGGATCGGTTAAAGATCTTACAAAAACAGGCTATAAAAGAAGAGAAACAGAAATGGGAAAAGTTGGGAGCGGCTGAGGTAGATGGAATGTGGAGGAAGGAGAACCAACTGTGCTTACCTGGTTCTTTATTTCCTGAGGTAGCAGCCCTGACTCATCCCCCTCACCCATTTGAGTGCCAACTCCATGGTAAGACTAATAACCATTGGATAGCACCTGGTTTCAGTGTGGCTGCACGAAGGCACTGTGCGGCCTGTAGCATCTGTTTGTCCGAGAATCCAGGGCAGGTCGTTAAGACGCCCCGTAAACACCAGCCTAAGCCCCTATATCCATTTCAAAGACTGCAAATTGACTACATACAACTTCCCAAAAGTGGACCTTTTGAATATGTGCTTGTGTGTATAGATCTGTTTTCAGGTTGGCCAGAAGCATATCCAGTGAAATCAGCCACGGCAAAAATGACAGCTAAGAAATTAGTCACAGAACTGATACCCCGTTTTGGACTAATAGAGATAATAGAATCGGACCGGGGAACGCACTTCACAGGAGAAATTATGCAGAATGTTATGGCTATGTTCGGTATCCAGCAGGCCTTCCATACACCTTACCACCCCCAGAGTTCAGGGAGTGTAGAAAGACTAAATGGGACAATCAAACTGAAACTACAAAAGGCTATGAAAGAATTGAGAAAACCATGGCCCGATTGCTTGCCATTAGCCCTGTTTTCGATAAGATACACCCCTACAGGGAAGACAGGACTGTCACCATATGAGATGTTTGGAAATGCTCCAAGAACAGGCTTATACTTTCCACAAAACCTTGTGTTAAAAGCAGATGAATTAACTGATTATGTCATACAGTTACAGAGACATCTCACTAAACTGCACAAAAGTGTCTTTGACTCTCTTCCAGATCCTGAACAAGTTACAGTAACTCACAGTCTAATTCCTGGAGACTATGTATATGTGAAGAAACATTCAAGAAAAACGCTTGAATCACGCTTTGAGGGGCCATTCCAAGTTCTTTTGATTACACCTACCTCAGTCAAGTGGAAGGAAAAGCCTTGTGGATACACGCTAGCCACTGCAAACGGGTCCAGGAGTTGGCAAAATGAAAATGAGAATGTTTTGTGTTATGATCTGGTGCCTTGATATAATATCTACCGACATAATGTGTCAGAATAGTGTTATGAACATGCATTTGCAGGCTGCAAATCTTTCTAATGCTTCAAATTGTTGGGTCTGCAGTGCTAAGTATTTACAATCTTCTGGTATCCCATGGATAGCCATACCATTGTTACCAGAGGATTTCGGACAAATAAATCAAATAGTTACCTCTAAGAATTTATCTTTCACAAGGAAAGTATCCTCAAACTTCTTGACAGTAATTACAATGCCCCAATATCCAGGTTTATGCATAAACATTTCCCGACCTCTGGGAAAATCAAACTGCAGCCACGCCCACACAAATCTTACCATAGTAGGAGGGTTGATTTATAACGTAACTATTAATAAGACGAAACTAATGGATTATAACGATAGTTCCAATATAATGCTTAATGCCACCACAAGGGTTATAGTTCTAATCACTGCCGCCTTCCAAAATTATTCAGTAATGTTACAAAGTGGATACTATTTTATCTGTGGCCACAAAGCTTTTGCATGGATCCCTACGAAGGGACAGGGAATATGTTATGTGGGGAGAGTCACTCCAGCTATAAAAATATATAAAGAAGGAGTAGAAGCAGAAGTCGAGTCTGTGGTAAAATTTAGATTTGGGAGGGATTTATTTAATGTAGAAGATAAGCTGTGGATTTTCCTTCCTGGGTGGACAGGGTGGGGGATG
Source organism: Gastrophryne carolinensis (assembly GCA_027917425.1). Classification (NCBI taxonomy): domain Eukaryota; kingdom Metazoa; phylum Chordata; class Amphibia; order Anura; family Microhylidae; genus Gastrophryne; species Gastrophryne carolinensis. Next base: position 28,380 of record JAQIHN010000016.1, read on the forward strand.
GAAATGATGAACAGACTGAACAATTTCACCACACTTATAGATGCTATACTTAACCACACTATGGCTGCAATAAATTTAGAGAACTTAGAGTTGAGACAGAATAGAAAAATACGACTACAACAGACATTAGCACTGGACTATTTACTAGCCAGCCAAGGTGGCTACGGTACCTTCATTGGGGAAGATTGTTGTACGTGGATAGAGAACACTATAGACCAGGTCCAGGCACACGTGAATAAAGTCAAAGAATTGCAAGGAAAAGCTAGAGCCATCGGTAAGGAAGGTTGGAACCCCTTTAAGGGGATGGGTGGATTTTTCGCAGACGTGGGTAACTGGTTCTATGGAATGTTGAAGTCCATAGGCTTGTATTTGCTCATGGCTCTTGTAATCATATTGAGCCTTTACTTACTAAAACTAGCTCTGTGCGCTACAGGAAAATTATGCAGCAGGTCATCCAGAAAGACTTATTACTAATTTGCTCTCTTTCTTTCTTTCTAGAATCTCTCCTGGTTGGCACTCCATCTGATGATGAGGGACTCTTTCTGGAAAGAATGTGAATTCGAGTATTTAGGGGATGGAGACAGCTTAGAAGATCTGAAACTCCCACAGACAACTCGTCGGTTTGGGAAAGTACCTGAGAAAAGAATTCACTTTCACCTTTCCTTGAGGACCCAGCCCAATTTTATTCAGATGAAGATGTCAAAGGAGGGAGTTGATAGGGTTAACAGTAATGAAATGTTCTTGGCCTTCAGGGTTTTACTGTCTGTTGAAACCTTCCTAGAAATGTCTCTTGTCTGTACTTTTCCTGTGTGAACACTTCTGTTTTCCTTCAAGAACCAAGGTTGAAACATTTTATTTTGGCTACTGGCTGTATGGCTAGAGGTAGGAGTGTCATGTAAACAATGGCAGCATGGTACAGAAATAACCCAGCCCTTATGGGCGTCACGCGTGTCAGATGGCCAATAAGAATGCTTGAATGTATCTGTACATATGTGGCAACACCCACCCATATCATTGTATATTAGCAGCTGGCAATAAACAAGAGGGCGCATTTTCTTCAGATGCTCTTCGAGTCTGTACTACACAGTGGTCTCTTTGTCTTATTCACTCTTAGAATAATTTGAACTCTGACAACAGAAGTAGAAGCCGTGCCCAATTAGGGTACGGACCCAACACCATGTGCAGGCTCCCGCCCCGGCCTATGTGTATTACTGGTGCAGGCTCCCGCCCCGGCCTATGTGTATTGCCATGTGCAGGCTCCTGCCCCGGCCTATGTGTATTGCCATGTGCAGGCTCCTGCCCCGGCCTATGTGTATTGCCATGTGCGGGCTCCTGCCCCGGCCTATGTGTATTGCCATGTGCAGGCTCCCGCCCCGGCCTATGTGTATTGCCATGTGCAGGCTCCCGCCCCGGCCTATGTGTATTGCCATGTGCAGGCTCCTGCACCGGCCTATGTGTATTGCCATGTGCAGGCTCCCGCCCCGGCCTATGTGTATTGCCATGTGCAGGCTCCCGCCCCGGCCTATGTGTATTGCCATGTGCAGGCTCCTGCACCGGCCTATGTGTATTGCCATGTGCAGGCTCCCGCCCCGGCCTATGTGTATTACTGGTGCAGGCTCCTGCCCCGGCCTATGTGTATTGCCATGTGCAGGCTCCTGCCCCGGCCTATGTGTATTGCCATGTGCAGGCTCCTGCCCCGGCCTAGGTGTATTACTGGTGCAGGCTCCTGCCCCGGCCTATGTGTATTACTGGTGCAGGCTCCCGCCCCGGCCTATGTGTATTGCCATGTGCAGGCTCCCGCCCCGGCCTATGTGTATTGCCATGTGCAGGCTCCTGCCCCGGCCTATGTGTATTGCCATGTGCAGGCTCCTGCCCCGGCCTATGTGTATTACTGGTGCAGGCTCCCGCCCCGGCCTATGTGTATTGCCATGTGCAGGCTCCTGCCCCGGCCTATGTGTATTGCCATGTGCAGGCTCCCGCCCCGGCCTATGTGTATTGCCATGTGCAGGCTCCTGCCCCGGCCTATGTGTATTGCCATGTGCAGGCTCCTGCCCCGGCCTAGGTGTATTACTGGTGCAGGCTCCCGCCCCGGCCTAGGTGTATTGCCATGTGCAGGCTCCTGCCCCGCCCTATGTGTATTACTGGTGCAGGCTCCCGCCCCGGCCTATGTGTATTGCCATGTGCAGGCTCCTGCTCCGGCCTATGTGTATTACTGGTGCAGGCTCCCGCCCCGGCCTATGTGTATTGCCATGTGCAGGCTCCTGCCCCGGCCTATGTGTATTACTGGTGCAGGCTCCCGCCCCGGCCTATGTGTATTGCCATGTGCAGGCTCCTGCCCCGGCCTATGTGTATTACTGGTGCAGGCTCCTGCCCCGGCCTATGTGTATTGCCATGTGCAGGCTCCTGCCCCGGCCTATGTGTATTGCCATGTGCAGGCTCCTGCCCCGGCCTATGTGTATTGCCATGTGCAGGCTCCTGCCCCGGCCTATGTGTATTGCCATGTGCAGGCTCCTGCCCCGGCCTATGTGTATTGCCATGTGCAGGCTCCTGCCCCGGCCTATGTGTATTGCCATGTGCAGGCTCCTGCCCCGGCCTATGTGTATTGCCATGTGCAGGCTCCTGCCCCGGCCTATGTGTATTGCCATGTGCAGGCTCCTGCCCCGGCCTATGTGTATTACTGGTGCAGGCTCCTGCCCCGGCCTATGTGTATTGCCATGTGCAGGCTCCTGCCCCGGCCTATGTGTATTGCCATGTGCAGGCTCCTGCCCCGGCCTATGTGTATTGCCATGTGCAGGCTCCTGCCCCGGCCTAGGTGTATTGCCATGTGCAGGCTCCTGCCCCGGCCTAGGTGTATTGCCATGTGCAGGCTCCTGCCCCGGCCTATGTGTATTGCCATGTGCAGGCTCCTGCCCCGGCCTATGTGTATTACTGGTGCAGGCTCCTGCCCCGGCCTATGTGTATTGCCATGTGCAGGCTCCCGCCCCGGCCTATGTGTATTGCCATGTGCAGGCTCCCGCCCCGGCCTATGTGTATTGCCATGTGCAGGCTCCTGCCCCGGCCTATGTGTATTGCCATGTGCAGGCTCCTGCCCCGGCCTATGTGTATTGCCATGTGCAGGCTCCTGCCCCGGCCTATGTGTATTACTGGTGCAGGCTCCTGCCCCGGCCTATGTGTATTGCCATGTGCAGGCTCCCGCCCCGGCCTATGTGTATTGCCATGTGCAGGCTCCCGCCCCGGCCTATGTGTATTGCCATGTGCAGGCTCCTGCCCCGGCCTATGTGTATTGCCATGTGCAGGCTCCCGCCCCGGCCTATGTGTATTGCCATGTGCAGGCTCCTGCCCCGGCCTATGTGTATTGCCATGTGCAGGCTCCTGCCCCGGCCTAGGTGTATCGCCATGTGCAGGCTCCTGCCCCGGCCTATGTGTATCGCCATGTGCAGGCTCCTGCCCCGGCCTATGTGTATTACTGGTGCATGCTCCTGCCCCGGCCTATGTGTATCGCCATGTGCAGGCTCCTGCCCCGGCCTATGTGTATTACTGGTGCAGGCTCCTGCCCCGGCCTATGTGTATTACTGGTGCAGGCTCCCGCCCCGGCCTATGTGTATTGCCATGTGCAGGCTCCTGCCCCGGCCTAGGTGTATCGCCATGTGCAGGCTCCTGCCCCGGCCTATGTGTATTGCCATGTGCAGGCTCCTGCCCCGGCCTATGTGTATTGCCATGTGCAGGCTCCCGCCCCGGCCTATGTGTATTGCCATGTGCAGGCTCCTGCCCCGGCCTAGGTGTATCGCCATGTGCAGGCTCCTGCCCCGGCCTATGTGTATCGCCATGTGCAGGCTCCTGCCCCGGCCTATGTGTATCGCCATGTGCAGGCTCCTGCCCCGGCCTATGTGTATTGCCATGTGCAGGCTCCTGCCCCGTCCTATGTGTATTGCCATGTGCAGGCTCCTGCCCCGGCCTATGTGTATTGCCATGTGCAGGCTCCTGCCCCGGCCTATGTGTATTGCCATGTGCAGGCTCCTGCCCCGGCCTATGTGTATTGCCATGTGCAGGCTCCTGCCCCGGCCTATGTGTATTGCCATGTGCAGGCTCCTGCCCCGGCCTATGTGTATCGCCATGTGCAGGCTCCTGCCCCGGCCTAGGTGTATCGCCATGTGCAGGCTCCTGCCCCGGCCTATGTGTATTGCCATGTGCAGGCTCCTGCCCCGGCCTATGTGTATTGCCATGTGCAGGCTCCTGCCCCGGCCTATGTGTATTGCCATGTGCAGGCTCCTGCCCCGGCCTATGTGTATTGCCATGTGCAGGCTCCTGCCCCGGCCTATGTGTATTGCCATGTGCAGGCTCCTGCCCCGGCCTAGGTGTATTGCCATGTGCAGGCTCCTGCCCCGGCCTATGTGTATTGCCATGTGCAGGCTCCTGCCCCGGCCTATGTGTATTGCCATGTGCAGGCTCCTGCCCCGGCCTATGTGTATTGCCATGTGCAGGCTCCTGCCCCGGCCTATGTGTATTGCCATGTGCGGGCTCCTGCCCCGGCCTATGTGTATTGCCATGTGCAGGCTCCTGCCCCGGCCTATGTGTATTGCCATGTGCAGGCTCCTGCCCCGGCCTAGGTGTATTACTGGTGCAGGCTCCTGCCCCGGCCTATGTGTATTACTGGTGCAGGCTCCTGCCCCGGCCTATGTGTATTACTGGTGCAGGCTCCTGCCCCGGCCTAGGTGTATTGCAGGGGATGCAGCCGCATGAAACTCCCAGATGGCTGACTCTCTGCGCGCTCTCATCCAATCAGTGCAGTGTGCTGTGCGAAATAAAGCGGAACAAAACCCCTCAGCTGTCCCCCCCCTGTGTATCCTGGGCTGAACCCCCCCCCCCAGCAGTTATGAGATTGCTGATTGGCTGATGTGTGCTCCCATGTGTCTGGCCTGTCTATATGGCTGAGCTACAGAACAGGGTCACAGGTGCTGCTGCTAGAGTACAGTTCACCGGGATAATATATATGTATATTGTGGTGGGGTATTGGGGGCACTTACTCGGCTGCAGTGGCGGGGACAGGAATCTCCAGGGCGCTGCAGTCACACCAGTAGGGGGCGTCCTCGGAGCTGTGGAGAGAAGAGGGGGGGGCAGGGTCAGCGCGGGGGCTGATGGGAGGAGGAGCATAGAAGGCGCTTCATTACCTCACGCTGCCCCCGAGGAGCAGGCTTCCTCCCACAATGCACAGCGCGCCGCCACCGCTCAGCCGCAGCATGGCGATCCCAGGACACACACGCCAGGCGGGCGACCTCTTATGACGACACGGCCGGTCTGAGGGAGGGGGCGTGGCCTAGACTGGGAGTCTGCCGCTGTGACGTCATAGGCGCGCGTCTCGTCCCTCTGAGGGTCACTATGGCGGCGGCTCCAACGATGAGGGCGATCGGGCGACTGCGGAGACAGGTGACGTGTGACCCCGGGGGGGGGAGGACGGGAAGCTGCTGCAGCACACAGCGGGGACACCTCCTATCCATGGAGGCTCCTAAAGCGGACCCAAACTTCACCCAGCTGCTGAGAGACAGGAAACCGCTGCACACAGCGGGGACACCTTCTATCCCTGGAATGTCCTATAGAGGATTCAAACCTTCCCCAACACCAAGCTGCTGGGGGATATGAAACTGCTGCACACCCCACAATGCAGGTTACAGAGGATTCTGGGAGGGGGTGACAGCGGGGACACCTAACCCTGCAATGTCCTAAAGCGGACTGAAACTTTCCCCCACCTGCTGCAGTTTCCTGTCCCCCGCTCTGTGAATTGGGGGTTGTTCTGCCTGTTCTGGTCCTGCACACAGCAGGGGGTCCTCCTAATGTGGACCTAAACCTCCTCCACCATTTTGCTTATGGAGGATGGGGGGACAGGAAACAGCTGCAGCGCCTCAGGTGTCTGGTCCTGCACAGAGCTGGGGAACCTCCTAAAGCAAACCTAAACCTCCCCCTTCTTTTACAGAGGGACAGGAAAGGGCTGCACACACCTCTGCCAGTAGGGCCCAGCCCCAGTGCTGCGCAGTTTCCTGTCCCCCGATAGAGCGCCTATTCTATTCCTATGTGGAGGCCGCAGAGGATTGTGGGTGAGCTCACAATCTAATGGGGTCTGCTGGGTGTGAGGGTCGGGGCTGCTCTTTAAAGTGGACCCACAGTCCCTGGATGATCTTATATACACTGCTGTCCGGTGATCCCACGGCGCATGCACAGCGCCCATGTTCATCCACAGCTGGTTCTCCATTCAGCAGCCACTGAGGAAACCCCAGGTGCACACACCATACAGGAGGTGCCCCCCCCCCTGATCTACCCGTGCTGTGCCATACAGGAGGTGCCCCCCCCCAGTCTACCCGTGCTGTGCCATACAGGAGGTGCCCCCCCCCAGTCTACCCGTGCTGTGCCATACAGGAGGTGCCCCCCCCCCCGGTCTACCCGTGCTGTGCCATACAGGAGGTGCCCCCCCCCCCGATCTACCCGTGCTGTGCCATACAGGAGGTGCCCCCCCCGGTCTGGCCCCGTGCTGTGCCATACAGGAGGTGCCCCCCCCCCCCGATCTACCCGTGCTGTGCCATACAGGAGGTGCCCCCCCCCGATCTACCCGTGCTGTGCCATACAGGAGGTGCCCCCCCCCGTCTACCCGTGCTGTGCCATACAGGAGGTGCCCCCCCCCCCTGATCTACCCGTGCTGTGCCATACAGGAGGTGCCCCCCCCCCCTGATCTACCCGTGCTGTGCCATACAGGAGGTGCCCCCCCCCCCCTGATCTACCCGTGCTGTGCCATACAGGAGGTGCCCCCCCCCTGATCTACCCGTGCTGTGCCATACAGGAGGTGCCCCCCCCCCGATCTACCCGTGCTGTGCCATACAGGAGGTGCCCCCCCCCCCCGGTCTGGCCCCGTGCTGTGCCATACAGGAGGTGCCCCCCCCCCGATCTACCCGTGCTGTGCCATACAGGAGGTGCCCCCCCCCCCGGTCTGGCCCCGTGCTGTGCCATACAGGAGGTGCCCCCCCCCCGGTCTGGCCCCGTGCTGTGCCATACAGGAGGTGCCCCCCCCGGTCTACCCGTGCTGTGCCATACAGGAGGTGCCCCCCCCCCCCCGATCTACCCGTGCTGTGCCATACAGGAGGTGCCCCCCCCCCCTGATCTACCCGTGCTGTGCCATACAGGAGGTGCCCCCCCCCCCTGATCTACCCGTGCTGTGCCATACAGGAGGTGCCCCCCCCCCCTGATCTACCCGTGCTGTGCCATACAGGAGGTGCCCCCCCCCCCCTGATCTACCCGTGCTGTGCCATACAGGAGGTGCCCCCCCCCCCCTGATCTACCCGTGCTGTGCCATACAGGAGGTGCCCCCCCCCCGGTCTACCCGTGCTGTGCCATACAGGAGGTGCCCCCCCCGATCTACCCGTGCTGTGCCATACAGGAGGTGCCCCCCCCCGATCTACCCGTGCTGTGCCATACAGGAGGTGCCCCCCGGTCTGGCCCCGTGCTGTGCCACGCAGGGGAGATGGCCCCCCCGGTCTGGCCCCGTGCTGTGCCACGCAGGGGAGATGGCCCCCCCGGTCTGGCCCCGTGCTGTGCCACGCAGGGGAGATGGCCCCCCCGGTCTGGCCCCATGCTATGCCACGCAGGAGATGGGCCCCAGGGCTGGTGCATGGCATGCTATGCCACGCAGGAGATGGGCCCCAGGGCTGGTGCATGGCATGCTATGCCACGCAGGAGATGGGCCCCAGGGCTGGTGCATGGCATGCTATGCCACGCAGGAGATGGGCCCCAGGGCTGGCGCATGGCATGCTATGCCACGCAGGAGATGGGCCCCAGGGCTGGCCCATGCATGCTATGCCACGCAGGAGATGGGCCCCGGGCTGGCCCGTGCATGCTATGCCACGCAGGAGATGGGCCCCAGGGCTGGCCCGTGCATGCTATGCAACGCAGGAGATGGGCCCCGGGCTGGCGCATGGCATGCTATGCCACGCAGGAGATGGGCCCCAGGGCTGGCGCATGGCATGCTATGCCACGCAGGAGATGGGCCCCAGGGCTGGCGCATGGCATGCTATGCCACGCAGGAGATGGGCCCCCGGGCCGGCCCATGCATGCTATGCCACGCAGGAGATGGGCCCCGGGCTGGCGCATGGCATTTGCTTATGGAGGATGGGGGGACAGGAAACAGCTGCAGCGCCTCAGGTGTCTGGTCCTGCACAGAGCTGGGGAACCTCCTAAAGCAAACCTAAACCTCCCCCTTCTTTTACAGAGGGACAGGAAAGGGCTGCACACACCTCTGCCAGTAGGGCCCAGCCCCAGTGCTGCGCAGTTTCCTGTCCCCCGATAGAGCGCCTATTCTATTCCTATGTGGAGGCCGCAGAGGATTGTGGGTGAGCTCACAATCTAATGGGGTCTGCTGGGTGTGAGGGTCGGGGCTGCTCTTTAAAGTGGACCCACACATCCATCCCTGGATGATCTTATATACACTGCTGTCCGGTGATCCCACGGCGCATGCACAGCGCCCATGTTCATCCACAGCTGGTTCTCCATTCAGCAGCCACTGAGGAAACCCCAGGTGCACACACCATACAGGAGGTGCCCCCCCCCCTGATCTACCCGTGCTGTGCCATACAGGAGGTGCCCCCCCCCAGTCTACCCGTGCTGTGCCATACAGGAGGTGCCCCCCCCCAGTCTACCCGTGCTGTGCCATACAGGAGGTGCCCCCCCCCCCGGTCTACCCGTGCTGTGCCATACAGGAGGTGCCCCCCCCCCCGATCTACCCGTGCTGTGCCATACAGGAGGTGCCCCCCCCGGTCTGGCCCCGTGCTGTGCCATACAGGAGGTGCCCCCCCCCCCGATCTACCCGTGCTGTGCCATACAGGAGGTGCCCCCCCCCGATCTACCCGTGCTGTGCCATACAGGAGGTGCCCCCCCCGTCTACCCGTGCTGTGCCATACAGGAGGTGCCCCCCCCCCTGATCTACCCGTGCTGTGCCATACAGGAGGTGCCCCCCCCCCTGATCTACCCGTGCTGTGCCATACAGGAGGTGCCCCCCCCCCCCTGATCTACCCGTGCTGTGCCATACAGGAGGTGCCCCCCCCTGATCTACCCGTGCTGTGCCATACAGGAGGTGCCCCCCCCCCGATCTACCCGTGCTGTGCCATACAGGAGGTGCCCCCCCCCCCGGTCTGGCCCCGTGCTGTGCCATACAGGAGGTGCCCCCCCCCCGATCTACCCGTGCTGTGCCATACAGGAGGTGCCCCCCCCCCCCGGTCTGGCCCCGTGCTGTGCCATACAGGAGGTGCCCCCCCCCCCCGATCTACCCGTGCTGTGCCATACAGGAGGTGCCCCCCCCCCCGGTCTGGCCCCGTGCTGTGCCATACAGGAGGTGCCCCCCCCCGGTCTACCCGTGCTGTGCCATACAGGAGGTGCCCCCCCCCCCCCCCGATCTACCCGTGCTGTGCCATACAGGAGGTGCCCCCCCCCCCTGATCTACCCGTGCTGTGCCATACAGGAGGTGCCCCCCCCCCCTGATCTACCCGTGCTGTGCCATACAGGAGGTGCCCCCCCCCCTGATCTACCCGTGCTGTGCCATACAGGAGGTGCCCCCCCCCCCCTGATCTACCCGTGCTGTGCCATACAGGAGGTGCCCCCCCCCCCTGATCTACCCGTGCTGTGCCATACAGGAGGTGCCCCCCCCCCCGGTCTACCCGTGCTGTGCCATACAGGAGGTGCCCCCCCCGATCTACCCGTGCTGTGCCATACAGGAGGTGCCCCCCCCCGATCTACCCGTGCTGTGCCATACAGGAGGTGCCCCCCCCCGATCTACCCGTGCTGTGCCATACAGGAGGTGCCCCCCGGTCTGGCCCCGTGCTGTGCCACGCAGGGGAGATGGCCCCCCCCGGTCTGGCCCCGTGCTGTGCCACGCAGGGGAGATGGCCCCCCCGGTCTGGCCCCGTGCTGTGCCACGCAGGGGAGATGGCCCCCCCGGTCTGGCCCCATGCTATGCCACGCAGGAGATGGGCCCCAGGGCTGGTGCATGGCATGCTATGCCACGCAGGAGATGGGCCCCAGGGCTGGTGCATGGCATGCTATGCCACGCAGGAGATGGGCCCCAGGGCTGGTGCATGCCATGCTATGCCACGCAGGAGATGGGCCCCAGGGCTGGTGCATGGCATGCTATGCCACGCAGGAGATGGGCCCCAGGGCTGGCGCATGGCATGCTATGCCACGCAGGAGATGGGCCCCAGGGCTGGCCCATGCATGCTATGCCACGCAGGAGATGGGCCCCGGGCTGGCCCGTGCATGCTATGCCACGCAGGAGATGGGCCCCAGGGCTGGCCCGTGCATGCTATGCCACGCAGGAGATGGGCCCCGGGCTGGCGCATGGCATGCTATGCCACGCAGGAGATGGGCCCCAGGGCTGGCGCATGGCATGCTATGCCACGCAGGAGATGGGCCCCAGGGCTGGCGCATGGCATGCTATGCCACGCAGGAGATGGGCCCCCGGGCCGGCCCATGCATGCTATGCCACGCAGGAGATGGGCCCCGGGCTGGCGCATGGCATGCTATGCCACGCAGGAGATGGGCCCCAGGGCTGGCGCATGGCATGCTATGCCACGCAGGAGATGGGCCCCAGGGCTGGCGCATGGCATGCTATGCCACGCAGGAGATGGGCCCCAGGGCTGGTGCATGGCATGCTATGCCACGCAGGAGATGGGCCCCAGGGCTGGTGCATGGCATGCTATGCCACACAGGAGATGGGCCCCGGGCTGGCGCATGGCATGCTATGCCACGCAGGAGATGGGCCCCAGGGCTGGCGCATGGCATGCTATGCCACGCAGGAGATGGGCCCCAGGGCTGGCGCATGGCATGCTATGCCACACAGGAGATGGGCCCCGGGCTGGCGCATGGCATGCTATGCCACGCAGGAGATGGGCCCCCGGGCCGGCCCATGCATGCTATGCCACGCAGGAGATGGGCCCCGGGCTGGCGCATGGCATGCTATGCCACGCAGGAGATGGGCCCCAGGGCTGGCGCATGGCATGCTATGCCACGCAGGAGATGGGCCCCAGGGCTGGCGCATGGCATGCTATGCCACGCAGGAGATGGGCCCCAGGGCTGGCGCATGGCATGCTATGCCACGCAGGAGATGGGCCCCAGGGCTGGCGCATGGCATGCTATGCCACGCAGGAGATGGGCCCCAGGGCCGGCGCATGGCATGCTATGCCACGCAGGAGATGGGCCCCAGGGCTGGCGCATGGCATGCTATGCCACGCAGGAGATGGGCCCCAGGGCCGGCGCATGGCATGCTATGCCACGCAGGAGATGGGCCCCAGGGCCGGCGCATGGCATGCTATGCCACGCAGGAGATGGGCCCCAGGGCTGGCGCATGGCATGCTATGCCACGCAGGAGATGGGCCCCGGGCTGGTGCATGGCATGCTATGCCACGCAGGAGATGGGCCCCAGGGCTGGTGCATGGCATGCTATGCCACGCAGGAGATGGGCCCCAGGGCTGGTGCATGGCATGCTATGCCACGCAGGAGATGGGCCCCCGGGCCGGCCCATGCATGCTATGCCACGCAGGAGATGGGCCCCAGGGCTGGTGCATGGCATGCTATGCCACGCAGGAGATGGGCTCCGGGCTGGCGCATGGCATGCTATGCCACGCAGGAGATGGGCCCCAGGGCTGGCGCATGGCATGCTATGCCACGCAGGAGATGGGCCCCGGGCCGGCGCATGGCATGCTATGCCACGCAGGAGATGGGCCCCAGGGCTGGCCCATGCATGCTATGCCACGCAGGAGATGGGCCCCAGGGCTGGCCCATGCATGCTATGCCACGCAGGAGATGGGCCCCGGGCTGGTGCATGGCATGCTATGCCACGCAGGAGATGGGCTCCGGGCTGGCGCATGGCATGCTATGCCACGCAGGAGATGGGCCCCGGGCCGGCGCATGGCATGCTATGCCACGCAGGAGATGGGCCCCAGGGCTGGCCCATGCATGCTATGCCACGCAGGAGATGGGCCCCGGGGCTGGCGCATGGCATGCTATGCCACGCAGGAGATGGGCCCCGGGCCGGCGCATGGCATGCTATGCCACGCAGGAGATGGGCCCCGGGCCGGCGCATGGCATGCTATGCCACGCAGGAGATGGGCCCCGGGCCGGCGCATGGCATGCTATGCCACGCAGGAGATGGGCCCCGGGCCGGCGCATGGCATGCTATGCCACGCAGGAGATGGGCCCCGGGCCGGCCCGTGCATGCTATGCCACGCAGGAGATGGGCCCCGGGCCGGCCCGTGCATGCTATGCCACGCAGGAGATGGGCCCCGGGCCGGCCCGTGCATGCTATGCCACGCAGGAGATGGGCCCCGGGCCGGCCCGTGCATGCTATGCCACGCAGGAGATGGGGCCGGCCCGTGCATGCTATGCCACGCAGGAGATGGGGGCCGGCCCGTGCATGCTATGCCACGCAGGAGATGGGCCCCGGGCCGGCCCGTGCATGCTATGCCACGCAGGAGATGGGGGCCGGGCCGGCCCGTGCATGCTATGCCACGCAGGAGATGGGGGCCGGCCCGTGCATGCTATGCCACGCAGGAGATGGGCCCCGGGCTGGTGCATGGCATGCTATGCCACGCAGGAGATGGGCCCTAGGGCTGGTGCATGCATGCTATGCCACGCAGGAGATGGGCCCCAGGGCTGGTGCATGCATGCTATGCCACGCAGGAGATGGGCCCTAGGGCTGGTGCATGCATGCTATGCCACGCAGAGGAGATGGGCCCCAGGGCTGGCGCATGGCATGCTATGCCACGCAGGAGATGGGCCCCAGGGCTGGTGCATGGCATGCTATGCCACGCAGGAGATGGGCCCTAGGGCTGGTGCATGGCATGCTATGCCACGCAGGAGATGGGCCCCAGGGCTGGCGCATGGCATGCTATGCCACGCAGGAGATGGGCCCTAGGGCTGGTGCATGGCATGCTATGCCACGCAGGAGATGGGCCCTAGGGCTGGCGCATGGCATGCTATGCCACGCAGGAGATGGGCCCCAGGGCTGGCGCATGGCATGCTATGCCACGCAGGAGATGGGCCCTAGGGCTGGTGCATGCATGCTATGCCACGCAGGAGATGGGCCCCAGGGCTGGTGCATGCATGCTATGCCACGCAGGAGATGGGCCCCAGGGCTGGTGCATGGCATGCTATGCCACGCAGAGGAGATGGGCCCCAGGGCTGGCGCATGGCATGCTATGCCACGCAGGAGATGGGCCCTAGGGCTGGTGCATGCATGCTATGCCACGCAGGAGATGGGCCCCAGGGCTGGTGCATGCCATGCTATGCCACGCAGAGGAGATGGGCCCCAGGGCTGGCGCATGGCATGCTATGCCACGCAGGAGATGGGCCCCAGGGCTGGCGCATGCCATGCTATGCCACGCAGGAGATGGGCCCCCGGGCTGGTGCATGGCATGCTATGCCACGCAGGAGATGGGCCCCGGGCTGGCGCATACTCACCTCTCTCATCTCTCTGGTGCAGGTGCTGCAGCTACAGAGGATCGCAGTGTCTCCATCTCGACCTGAAAGCGGAGGCGGAGCATCCACTACACAAGGTAACGCCCCCTGCCCTACCCAGCCAATCGCCTCACCTCACGGCATTCACATTCATGAAGGGCGGAGTCTATTCCCTTCTCCCCAGCTCACACCCGCCCATATGATTATTAATATAACACCAACATCCTCCATAGCGCTGTACACAGTGCGGGGCCCTATAGGCTCACTTTGTGCCTATAGGATAAGGGGTGGAGACAGAACAGGGCGGGGTCACAGGTGAGATATTGAGGAGATTACAGTTTATTATTTAAGGGGCAGAGTCACAGGTAATATCATTGGCTGAGGAGCTTACAGTCTATAGGATAAGGGGAGGAGTCACAGGTAATATCATTGGCTGAAGAGCTTACAGTCTATAGGATAAGGGGAGGAGTCACAGGTAATATCATTGGCTGAAGAGCTTACAGTCTATAGGATAAGGGGAGGAGTCACAGGTAATATCATTGGCTGAGGAGCTTACAATCTATAGGATAAGGGGAGGAGTCACAGGTAATATCATTGGCTGAGGAGCTTACAGTCTATAGGATAAGGGGAGGAGTCACAGGTAATATCATTGGCTGAAGAGCTTACAGTCTATAGGATAAGGGGAGGAGTCACAGGTAATATCATTGGCTGAAGAGCTTACAGTCTATAGGATAAGGGGAGGAGTCACAGGTAATATCATTGGCTGAAGAGCTTACAGTCTATAGGATAAGGGGAGGAGTCACAGGTAATATCATTGGCTGAGGAGCTTACAATCTATAGGATAAGGGGAGGAGTCACAGGTAATATCATTGGCTGAAGAGCTTACAGTCTATAGGATAAGGGGAGGAGTCACAGGTAATATCATTGGCTGAAGAGCTTACAGTCTATAGGATAAGGGGAGGAGTCACAGGTAATATCATTGGCTGAAGAGCTTACAGTCTATAGGATAAGGGGAGGAGTCACAGGTAATATCATTGGCTGAAGAGCTTACAGTCTATAGGATAAGGGGAGGAGTCACAGGTAATATCATTGGCTGAGGAGCTTACAATCTATAGGATAAGGGGAGGAGTCACAGGTAATATCATTGTCTGAGGAGCTTACAGTCTATAGGATAAGGGGAGGAGTCACAGGTAATATCATTGTCTGAAGAGCTTACAGTCTATAGGATAAGGGGAGGAGTCACAGGTAATATCATTGGCTGAGGAGCTTACAGCCTATAGGATAAGGGGAGGAGTCACAGGTAATATCATTGGCTGAAGAGCTTACAGTCTATAGGATAAGGGGAGGAGTCACAGGTAATATCATTGGCTGAAGAGCTTACAGTCTATAGGATAAGGGGAGGAGTCACAGGTAATATCATTGGCTGAGGAGCTTACAATCTATAGGATAAGGGGAGGAGTCACAGGTAATATCATTGGCTGAGGAGTTTACAGCCTATAGGATAAGGGGAGGAGTCACAGGTAATATCATTGGCTGAGGAGCTTACAGTCTATAGGATAAGGGGAGGAGTCACAGGTAATATCATTGGCTGAGGAGTTTACAGCCTATAGGATAAGGGGAGGAGTCACAGGTAATATCATTGGCTGAAGAGCTTACAGTCTATAGGATAAGGGGAGGAGTCACAGGTAATATCATTGGCTGAGGAGCTTACAGTCTATAGGATAAGGGGAGGAGTCACAGGTAATATCATTGGCTGAGGAGTTTACAGCCTATAGGATAAGGGGAGGAGTCACAGGTAATATCATTGGCTGAAGAGCTTACAGTCTATAGGATAAGGGGAGGAGTCACAGGTAATATCATTGGCTGAGGAGCTTACAATCTATAGGATAAGGGGAGGAGTCACAGGTAATATCATTGGCTGAGGAGTTTACAGCCTATAGGATAAGGGGAGGAGTCACAGGTAATATCATTGGCTGAAGAGCTTACAGTCTATAGGATAAGGGGAGGAGTCACAGGTAATATCATTGGCTGAGGAGCTTACAATCTATAGGATAAGGGGAGGAGTCACAGGTAATATCATTGTCTGAGGAGCTTACAGTCTATAGGATAAGGGGAGGAGTCACAGGTAATATCATTGTCTGAGGAGCTTACAGTCTATAGGATAAGGGGAGGAGTCACAGGTAATATCATTGTCTGAGGAGCTTACAGTCTATAGGATAAGGGGAGGAGTCACAGGTAATATCATTGTCTGAGGAGCTTACAGTCTATAGGATACAGGGCGGAGACTGAAGGGGGGTCACAGGTGATTGAGGAGCTTACAGTCTATGGGATAAGGGGCGGGGTTACAGGTGAGATGAATGAGGAGCTTACAGTCTATAGGATAAGGGGCGGGGTCACAGGAGAGATGATTGTCTGAGGAGCTTACAGTCTATTGAATAAGAGGCAGAACGTGGCAGGGAGACGGGCGATATCATTGGCTGAGGAGTTTACCTGTGCTGTATAGCCCCTCCCCTGTTGTGTTGGGAGAAACATCGGAGCCATATGAGGGCAATGAGACCCCGCCCCATAAAGTGCTACACAGCCAATGACCAGCCAGAGCTGCTTCAGATGGTGAACATGGGTTAGGCCTGGAGGGTTGTGGTGACACTGGGAGGGTTGGGGTTGAAGGGTCAGGGTTTGCCTTGGAGGGTTGGGGTTGGCCCTGGAGGATCAGGGTTTGCCTTGGAGGGTTGGGGTTGGCCCTGGAGGATCAGGGTTTGCCTTGGAGGGTTGGGGTTGGCCCTGGAGGATCAGGGTTTGCCTTGGAGGGTTGGGGTTGGCCCTGGAGGATCAGGGTTTGCCTTGGAGGGTTGGGGTTGGCCCTGGAGGATCAGGGTTTGCCTTGGAGGGTTGGGGTTGGCCCTGGAGGATCAGGGTTTGCCTTGGAGGGTTGGGGTTGGCCCTGGAGGATCAGGGTTTGCTTTGGAGGGTCAGGGTTTTCCTTGGAGGTTTGGGGTTGGCCCTGGAGGATCAGGGTTTGCCTTGGAGAGTTGGGGTTGGCCCTGGATGATCAGGGTTTGCTTTGGAGGGTCAGGGTTTTCCTTGGAGGTTTGGGGTTGGCCCTGGAGGATCAGGGTTTGCCTTGAAGGGTTGGGGTTGGCCCTGGAGGATCAGGGTTTGCTTTGGAGGGTCAGGGTTTGCCTTGGAGGGTTGGGGTTGGCCCTGGAGGATCAGGGTTTGCCTTGAAGGGTTGGGGTTGGCCCTGGAGGATCAGGGTTTGCTTTGGAGGGTCAGGGTTTTCCTTGGAGGTTTGGGGTTGGCCCTGGAGGATCAGGGTTTGCCTTGAAGGGTTGGGGTTGGCCCTGGAGGATCAGGGTTTGCTTTGGAGGGTCAGGGTTTGCCTTGGAGGGTTGGGGTTGGCCCTGGAGGATCAGGGTTTGCCTTGAAGGGTTGGGGTTGGCCCTGGAGGATCAGGGTTTGCTTTGGAGGGTCAGGGTTTGCCTTGGAGGTTTGGGGTTGGCCCTGGAGGATCAGGGTTTGCCTTGAAGGGTTGGGGTTGGCCCTGGAGGATCAGGGTTTGCTTTGGAGGGTCAGGGTTTGCTTTGGAGGGTCAGGGTTTCCTTGGAGGTTTGGGGTTGGCCCTGGAGGATCAGGGTTTGTCTTGGAGGGCCCCGGTGGTTGGCCCTGGGGGGTGAGTAGGTACATACAGAGTGGGTAAGTAACGCCGCTGCCTCTCCTCTGTGTTACAGGTCAGGGTTGGGGTTGGCCCTGGAGGGTCAGGGTTTTCCTTGGAGGGTTGGGGTTGGCCCTAGAGGGTCAAGGTTTGCCTTGGAGAGTTGGGGTTGGCCCTGGAGGATCAGGGTTTGCCTTGAAGGGTTAGCTCTAGAGGGTCAGGGGTTGGCCCTGGAGGATCAGGATTGGACCTGGAGGGTTGGAGTTGGCTCTAGAGGATCAGGGTTTGCCTTGGAGGGTTGGGGTAGGTCCTGGAGGATCAGGGTTTGCCTTGGCGGGTTGGGGTTAGCCCTGGAGGATCAGGGTTTGCCTTGGAGGGTTGGGGGTTGGCCCTGGAGGATCAGAGTTGGGGTTGGCTCTAGAGGATCAGGGTTTGCCTTGGAGGGTTGGGGTTGGCCCTAGAGGATCAGGGTTTGCCTTGGAGGGTTGGAGTTGGCCCTGGAGGATCAGGGTTTGCCTTGGCGGGTTGGGGTTAGCCCTGGAGGATCAGGGTTTGCCTTGGAGGGTTGGGGGTTGGCCCTGGAGGATCAGGGTTGGAGTTGGCCCTGGAGGATCAGGGTTTGCCTTGGCGGGTTGGGGTTAGCCCTGGAGGATCAGGGTTTGCCTTGGAGGGTTGGGGGTTGGCCCTGGAGGATCAGAGTTGGGGTTGGCTCTAGAGGATCAGGGTTTGCCTTGGAGGGTTGGGGTTGGCCCTAGAGGATCAGGGTTTGCCTTGGAGGGTTGGGGGTTGGCCCTGGAGGATCAGGGTTGGGGTTGGCTCTAGAGGATCAGGGTTTGCCTTGGAGGGTTGGGGTTGGCCCTGGAGGATCAGGGTTGGGATTGGCTCTAGAGGATCAGGGTTTGCCTTGGAGGGTTGGGGTTGGCCCTGGAGGATCAGGGTTGGGGTTGGCTCTAGAGGAACAGGGTTTGCCTTGGAGGGTTGGGGTTGGCCCTGGAGGATCAGGGTTGGGGTTGGCTCTAGAGGAACAGGGTTTGCCTTGGAGGGTTGGGGGTTGGCCCTGGAGGATCAGGGTTGGGGTTGGCTCTAGAGGATCAGGGTTTGCCTTGGAGGGTTGGGGGTTGGCCCTGGAGGATCAGGGTTGGCTCTAGAGGATCAGGGTTTGCCTTGGAGGGTTGTGGTTGGCCCTGGAGGATCAGGGTTGGGGTTGGCTCTAGAGGATCAGGGTTTGCCTTGGAGGGTTGGGGTTGGCCCTGGAGGATCAGGGTTGGGGTTGGCTCTAGAGGATCAGGGTTTGCCTTGGAGGGTTGGGGTTGGCCCTGGAGGATCAGGGTTGGGGTTGGCTCTAGAGGATCGGGGTTGGGGTTGGCCCTGGAGGATCAGGGTTGGGGTTGGCTCTAGAGGATCAGGGTTTGCCTCGGAGGGTTGGGGTTGGCCCTGGAGGATCAGGGTTGGGGTTGGCTCTAGAGGATCGGGGTTGGGGTTGGCTCTAGAGGATCGGGGTTGGCTCTAGAGGATCGGGGTTGGCTCTAGAGGATCGGGGTTGGGGTTGGAGGGTTGGGGTTGGCCCTGGAGGATCAGGGTTGGGGTTGGCTCTAGAGGATCAGGGTTTGCCTTGGAGGGTTGGGGTTGGCCCTAGAGGATCAGGGTTTGCCTTGGAGGGTTGGGGGTTGGCCCTGGAGGATCAGTGTTGGGGTTGGCTCTAGAGGATCAGGGTTGGAGTTGGCCCTAGAGGATCAGGGTTTGCCTTGGAGGGTTGGGGTTGGCCCTAGAGGATCAGGGTTTGCCTTGGAGGGTTGGGGTTGGCCCTAGAGGATCAGGGTTTGCCTTGGAGGGTTGGGGGTTGGCCCTGGAGGATCAGTGTTGGGGTTGGCTCTAGAGGATCAGGGTTGGAGTTGGCCCTAGAGGATCAGGGTTTGCCTTGGAGGGTTGGAGTTGGCCCTGGAGGATCAGGGTTGGGGTTGGCTCTAGAGGATCAGGGTTTGCCTTGGAGGGTTGGGGTTGGCCCTAGAGGATCAGGGTTGGGGTTGGCCCTAGAGGATCAGGGTTTGCCTTGGAGGGATGGAGTTGGCCCTAGAGGATCAGGGTTTGCCTTGGAGGGTTGGGGTTGGCCCTAGAGGATCAGGGTTTGCCTTGGAGGGTTGGGGTTGGCCCTGGAGGATCAGGGTTGGGGTTGGCCCTAGAGGATCAGGGTTTGCCTTGGAGGGTTGGGGTTGGCCCTGGAGGATCAGGGTTGGACCTGGAGGGTTGGGGTTGGCTCTAGAGGATCAGGGTTTGCCTTGGAGGATTGGGGTTAGCCCTGGAGGATCAGGGTTGGACCTGGAGGGTTGGGGTTGGCTCTAGAGGATCAGGGTTGGGGTTGGCTCTAGAGGATCAGGGTTGGGGTTGGCTCTAGAGGATCAGGGTTTGCCTTGGAGGATTGGGGTTAGCCCTGGAGGATCAGGGTTGGACCTGGAGGGTTGGGGTTGGCCCTGGAGGATCAGGGTTGGGGTTGGCTCTAGAGGATCAGGGTTTGCCTTGGAGGATTGGGGTTAGCCCTGGAGGATCAGGGTTGGACCTGGAGGGTTGGGGTTGGCTCTAGAGGATCAGGGTTTGCCTTGGAGGGTTGGGGTTGGCCCTGGAGGATCAGGGTTGGGGTTGGCTCTAGAGGATCAGGGTTGGGGTTGGCTCTAGAGGATCAGGGTTTTCCTTGGAGGGTTGGGGTTGGCTCTAGAGGATCAGGGTTTGCCTTGGAGTGTTGGGGTTAGCCCTGGAGGATCAGGGTTGGACCTGGAGGGTTGGGGTTGGCTCTAGAGGATCAGGGTTTGCCTTGGAGGGTTGGGGTTGGCCCTGGAGGATCAGGGTTGGGGTTGGCTCTGGAGGATCAGGGTTTTCCTTGGAGGGTTGGGGTTGGCTCTAGAGGATCAGGGTTTGCCTTGGAGTGTTGGGGTTAGCCCTGGAGGATCAGGGTTGGACCTGGAGGGTTGGGGTTGGCTCTAGAGGATCAGGGTTTGCCTTGGAGGGTTGGGGTTGGCCCTGGAGGATCAGGGTTGGGGTTGGCTCTAGAGGATCAGGGTTGGGGTTGGCTCCAGAGGATCAGGGTTTGCCTTGGAGGGTTGGGGTTGGCCCTAGAGGATCAGGGTTTGCCTTGGAGGGTTGGGGTTGGCCCTGGAGGATCAGGGTTGGGGTTGGCTCTAGAGGATCAGGGTTTGCCTTGGAGGATCAGGGTTTGCCTTGGAGGATCAGGGTTTGCCTTGGAGGATCAGGGTTTGCCTTGGAGGATCAGGGTTTGCCTTGGAGGATCAGGGTTTGCCTTGGAGGATCAGGGTTTGCCTTGGAGGATTGGGGTTAGCCCTGGAGGATCAGGGTTGGACCTGGAAGGTTGGGGTTGGCTCTAGAGGATCAGGGTTGGGGTTGGCTCTAGAGGATCAGGGTTGGGGTTGGCTCTAGAGGATCAGGGTTGGGGTTGGCTCTAGAGGATCAGGGTTGGGGTTGGCTCTAGAGGATCAGGGTTGGGGTTGGCTCTAGAGGATCAGGGTTTGCCTTGGAGGGTTGGAGTTGGCCCTAGAGGATCAGGGTTTGCCTTGGAGGATTGGGGTTAGCCCTGGAGGATCAGGGTTGGACCTGGAGGGTTGGGGTTGGCTCTAGAGGATCAGGGTTGGGGTTGGCTCTAGAGGATCAGGGTTTGCCTTGGAGGATTGGGGTTAGCCCTGGAGGATCAGGGTTGGACCTGGAGGGTTGGGGTTGGCTCTAGAGGATCAGGGTTGGGGTTGGCTCTAGAGGATCAGGGTTTGCCTTGGAAGGTTGGGGTTAGCCCTGGAGGGTAAGTAACCCCGCTGCCTCTCCTCTGTGTTACAGGTCAGGGGGGATCCCGCGTCGGGTTCAGTAAAACGTTGGTCCCGTTTCCGGCCAAACGCTCGGATTTCTGGGAAGCGGCGGCAGGTGAGGATCCAGGTGAAGCAGCCAATCAGGAGGCAGAGGTGACTGTGAGGGGGAGGAGCTCGGTGGACCCGGAGAGAGCAGCCGGAGAGCCCCCACAAGAAGACACCTCCAGCAGCTCCAGCTCTGACTCAGACAGTGAGGAGGAGGGGCCCGGGAGGGGGAGGGCGGAGCCTACAGACAGGAAATCAGGTCCTGCTACCCCGAAATATGACACCGGGGACCTCCCGCCCACACAGGGGGAGGAGGAGGGGCCGGGGAGGGCGGAGCCTACAGACAGGAAATCGGGTCCTGCCACCCCGAAATATGACAACGGGGACCTCCCGCCCACAAAGGGGGAGAAAGAAGCTAGAGGCTTGGTGGCCCCACCCATAGGTGCTCAGGATCCGCCCCCGAGCTCTCTGAAGGTGAAGCCCCGCCCTGCCCAGAATCCCACCGGAGAGGAGAAGGAAGACACAGATGTTCCTCCACCCCCCAGCTCAGAGGAACCAAACCAGAGGCTCACTGCTCGGTCACCTGACCACTCACAGGTGATGAAGAGGAGCCCAGGCTGGGGTAATGCTGGGAAAGACCTGGTAGATATTGCCCCAGAGGTGACCCCCAGGGGAGGCCAGGTTTCTGCAGGGGACAATCTGGTAAATGATGCCCCAGAGGAGACCCCTAGGAGAGGCCAGGCTTCTGCAGGGGAAGACCTGGTAGATATTGCCCCAGTGGTGACCCCTAGGGGAGGCCAGAAAACTGCTAGTGAAGACCTGGTGGATGATGCCCCAGTGGTGACCCCAAGGAGAGGCCAGGCTTTTGCGGGGGACGATCTGGTAGATGATGCCCCAGAGTTGACCCCCAGGAAAGGCCAGGCTTCTGCGGGGGAAGACCTGGTAGATATTGCCCTAGAGGTGACTCCCAGGAGAAGCCAGGCTTCTGTGGGGGAAGACCTGGTGGATGATGCCCCAGAGGTGACCCCCAGGAGAGGCCAGGCTTCTGCAGGGGAAGACCTTGTAGATATTGCCCCAGAGGTGACCCCCAGGAGAGGCCAGGCTTCTGTGGGGGAACACCTGGCCTCAGCTTTAGGTTCAGAACCACCACCCCAAACATCTGAGACAACCTCCTTAGGCCAATCAGAGGAGACCTCA
Source organism: Gastrophryne carolinensis (assembly GCA_027917425.1). NCBI lineage: Eukaryota > Metazoa > Chordata > Amphibia > Anura > Microhylidae > Gastrophryne > Gastrophryne carolinensis. The sequence continues at coordinate 50,559 of JAQIHN010000016.1, forward strand.
CCTGGCCAGGAGGCCGCGCCCTTCAACATAGAAGATGGACCCGGTGTCTCCTCAGAAGAAGCTCAGTCCAGCGGTCCCCCGGCTCTCTCTGCTGCAGCACATGAGAAGGTTCCAGAAGGCGAGGACCCGGCGGCATCATGTGAGCAGTTCTCTGTGTAACTCCTCCCTCTATCCCCCCCCCCCCCCACAGACACATCAGCTCTCCTCCTCCCAGAATTCCCTGCTTCACATTAACCATCCTGCCGAGCCGATGTTTCTGAGCTTAGAGTGTGGCCGGGGCTGATGTGTCTGAGGCGTCTCTCTCTCTCGGGCTTTCTCCTCTGGACTCTCTCCGCAGATTAACTCCTCTCTGCCCGGCCGCTCTCTCCTCATGTCTGTCTGGTGGAGACTTTCCCTCTGCACATGGGCCGTCTCCTGGGGGAGGGGCAGATGAATAGAGCCCTGTGAGCGTATGAGGAGACCCCATTGCTGTGCCTCTCAGGGGTGCTTTCCATTGAGTAACGCCCAGCATGACCTGGGTGTGAGAAGACCCCATTGCTGTGCCTCTCGGGTGCTTTGCAGCATCAGGTAACACCCAGCATGACCCAGGTGGGAGGGGATCCCATTGCCGTGCCTCTCAAGGGCACTGTCCATCGAGTAATGCCCAGCATGATCCGGGTGTGAGGAGATCCCATTGCTGTGCCTCTCAAAAGCGCTGTCCATCGGGTAATGCCCAGCATGACCTGGTTGTGAGGAGATCCCATTGCTGTGCCTCTAAGGGGTGCTGTCCCCCAAGTAACGCCCAGCATGACCTGGGTGTGAGAAGACCCCATTGCTGTGCCTCTCGGGTGCTTTGCAGCATCAGGTAACACCCAGCATGACCCAGGTGTGAGGGGATCCCATTGCTGTGCCTCTCAAGGGCACTGTCCATCAAGTAATGCCCAGCATGACCCGGGTGTGAGGCGATCCCATTGCTGTGCCTCTTAGGGGTGATGTCCATCGAGTAATGCCCAGCATGACCCGGCTGTGAGGGGATCCCATTGCTGTGCCTCTCAAAAGCTCTGTCCATCGAGTAATGCCCAGCATGACCCGGTTGTGAGTAGATCCCATTGCTGTCCATCGAGTAACGCCTAACGTGACCCGGGTGTGAGGAGATCCCATTGCTGTGCCTCTCAGGGGTGCTGTCTCCCAAGTAATGCCCAGCATGACCCAGGTGTGAGGGGATCCCATTTCTGTGCCTCTCAGGGGTGCTGTCTCCCAAGTAATGCCCAGCATGACCCAGGTGTGAGGGGATCCCATTGCTGTGCCTCTCAAGGGCACTGTCCATCAAGTAATGCCCAGCATGACCCGGGTGTGAGGGGATCCCATTGCTGTGCCTCTTAGGGGTGATGTCCATCGAGTAAAGCCCAGCATGACCCGGGTGTGAGGCGATCCCATTGCTGTGCCTTTTAGGGGTGAAGTCCATCGAGTAAAGCCCAGCATGACCCGGCTGTGAGGGGATCCCATTGCTGTGCCTCTCAAGGGCACTGTCCATCGAGTAATGCCCAGCATGACCCGGCTGTGAGGGGATCCCATTGCTGTGCCTCTCAAAAGCTCTGTCCATCGAGTAATGCCCAGCGTGACCCGGTTGTGAGGAGATCCCATTGCTGTCCATCGAGTAACGCCTAACGTGACCCGGGTGTGAGAGGATCCCATTGCTGTGCCTCTCAGGGGCGCTGTTCATCGAGTAATGCCCAGCATGACCCGCGGCTGAGCATGTCAGAAGACCCTATTGCTGTGCCCCTTGGGAGCACTCTCCACCACAACCCGTGGCTAAGCGTATCAGATGACCCCATTGCTGTACCTCTCAGGGGTGCTGGCCATCAAGTAACGCCTAATGTGACCCGAGTGTGAGAGGATCCCATTGCTTTGCCTCTTAAGGGCGCTGTCGGGTAACGCCAGCATGACCCACAGCTGACCGTTAGAAGACCCTCATTGCTGTACTTCTCAGGGGCGCTCTCCTTCATCGGGTAACGCCCAGCACAACCCACGGCTGGGTGTAAACTTCCTGAGGGGTGACCCAGTCATTGCTTGGGTGAGTCCTGTATCACCAGAGGAAGAAAATGGCGGCCCCAGGGATCTGTCCTTGCCATCAGATTAGAGGAGAATAAGTAATCGACCACTTCAATCAAGGAAATGATGTAACACCCCAACCACAACAGAAACTACCCATTGGTGGACAGGTTGAGGACCGGGCATGCTGAAGGTAGTAGTGTCCTGACCACAGGGCACCAAGCCCACACCTCATGGGACATCTGTGACTCAGGGGCCCACAGGGCATGTTCAGGGTGGAGAGGGTTCAGGTGGGCTCTTGGGGCAGTTTCAGGTGTGTTTGGGGGGCAGATTGTGGGCTAGGTTTAGGCCCCCCCATTGGGCAGGTCCGAGTGGGCTTGTGGGCAGGATTGGGGCAGGAGCTCGTTGGGCAGGTTCGAGGGGCCTTGCTTTCTAGGTTCAGGGGGCTCGTCTAGCAGGTTTGGGGGCTTGTGTAGGTTCAGGGTTCCCCATGGGGTAGATTTGGGGGGGGCTTAGAGTAGGCTCTAAGTTTTACATGGGGCTCTTTGGGCATCTTCCGGGGGGTCTACAATCCTGGGCGTCAAGTTGTGATACGATTCAGCAATCTGGGGCTTCTGAGAAGTTGCTGGATCTACAGGAAAGCTTTGGCCTGTGGGTGGAGTTCTGCTTTAATTGGCTCTTGGGGCTCCTGCACATGTTTAGGGGAGGGTCCTGGTGCTTGGGGGAGGGGCCCCATCTGCAGTTGTCTTGTGCTTGGTTCTGCCTTTGTAACACCCCCCCTCCTTGTACGTCATGTCATCAACGCTTTCAAACATTCAGGAAATCCTTTACGCTTCTCTTTCAGTGACTCCGCCTCCTCCTGCAGCTGCTCCCGCCCCCACAGAGCCCTTCGATAACTCCAAGTACCAGAACGAGCAGCATTTCTCCTACACGCCCTTCACCTTTGTGGACTACGACTTGGAGCTAGCCGGGTTCCGCCTCCCCCAGCCCTCCTCCGGGAGACCCTCCCCCCGACACTGAGGCTTCCGGTCATCCTCTGGGAGAGCCTCCCCCCGACACTGAGGCTTCCGGTCACTGTCTCTGTACAATAAATGTGTATATACGATCAGAGGGCGGTGCTGTCTGGTTATTGATCCCTCGGGGGTGGGGTTACATTTTATTTGATGATGCGAGGAAACCCGAAACGTGACCAGCTCTGACCTACTTTTCCAGGCCCCTGATTCAGTCACTGTTATAGAAAACTGCTCCCATCTCCATCCTCTGGGCTCCCAGGGGCCCTAAACCACTCGTTTCCTGATCAGCAGGGAGGGCCCTATACAGGGAGAAAGTGGAACAAAACCCAGTCAGGCCGGCCCTGGCGGTTGGTTGGGGGCAGGAGGGTGCCCACCTCTGGGGAGGCAGCCGCTAGCACTCCCAAGGGTCAGACACAGAGCCAAAATTAGTATTCATGGAAAACGACTCTGATTGGATGAGAGCCGCATACGCACTGTAGGATGGGGAAAGGTGAGTTTTTACTGGGTGATCTGGGGGGTTATTACAGGAATCGAGATGCCTGGCGGCAAGAAACGAGACCCAGGACAGTCTGCTTACAGTTCAGAGACTCACCTGCAGGGGGCGGTGATGGCCTGTGGATCGCTGGATTCCGTCATCTCCTGCATTGGCTACAAGGAGGTTGTGGGGGAACTTCTCCTCCTCAGCCCACTGCAGGACTCGACCAACGTTACCGGGGGCAACTCTCATCCTGGTATCCAATAGATGGGCGGAGGAGCAGTCTGTGGCATAGATGGACAATAGGGGCAGTATAGATGGGTGGAGGAGCAGTTGGTGGCATAGATGGGCCAGAGGGGCAGAATAGATGGGTGGAGGAGCAGTTGGTGGCATAGATGGGCCAGAGGGGCAGTATAAATGGGCGGTGGAGCAGTTGGTGGCATAGATGGGCCAGAGGGGCAGTATAGATGGGCGGAGGAGCAGTTGGTATAGATGGGCCAGAGGGGCAGTATAGATGGGTGGAGGAGCAGTTGGTGGCATAGATGGGCCAGAGGAGCAGTATAGATGGGCGGAGGAGCAGTTGGTGGCATAGGTGGGCCAGAGGGGCAGTATAGATGGGCGGAGGAGCAGTTGGTGGCATAGGTGGGGCAGTATAGATGGGTGGAGGGGCAGTTGGTGGCATAGGTGGGCAGAGGAGCAGTTGGTGGCATAGGTGGGCCAGAGGGACAGTATAGATGGGCGGAGGAGCAGTTGGTGGCATAGATGGGCCAGGGGGGCAGTATAGATGGGCAGAGAAGCAGTTGGTGGCATAGGTGGGCCAGAGGGGCAGTATAGATGGGCAGAGAAGCAGTTGGTGGCATAGGTGGGCCAGAGGGGCAGTATAGATGGGCAGAGAAGCAGTTAGTGGCATAGGTGGGCCAGAGGGGCAGTATAGATAGGCCAGAGGGGCAGTATAGATAGGCCAGAGGGGCAGTATAGATGGGCGGAGGAGCAGTTGGTGGCATAGGTGGGGCAGTATAGATGGGCGGAGGAGCAGTTGGTGGCATAGGTGGGCCAGAGGGGCAGTATAGATGGGTGGTGGAGCAGTTGGTGGCATAGATGGACCAGAGGGTCAGTATAGATGGGCAGAGGAGCAGTTGGTGGCATAGAGGGTCAGTATAGATGGGCAGAGGAGCATTTGGTGGCATAGATGGGCCAAAGGGGCAGTATAGATGGGCGGAGGAGCAGTTGGTGGCATAGAGGGGCAGTATAGATGGGCAGAGAAGTTGGTGGCATAGAGGGTCAGTATAGATGGGCAGAGGAGCAGTTGGTGGCATAGATGGGCCAAAGGGGCAGTATAGAGGGGCGGAGGAGCAGTTGGTGGCATAGAGGGGCAGTATAGATGGGCGGAGGAGCAGTTGGTGGCATAGATAGGCCAGAGGGGCAGTATAGATGGGCGGAGGAGCAGTTGGTGGCATAGGTGGGGCAGTATAGATGGGCGGAGGAGCAGTTGGTGGCATAGGTGGGCCAGAGGGGCAGTATAGATGGGTGGTGGAGCAGTTGGTGGCATAGATGGACCAGAGGGTCAGTATAGATGGGCAGAGGAGCAGTTGGTGGCATAGAGGGTCAGTATAGATGGGCAGAGGAGCATTTGGTGGCATAGATGGGCCAAAGGGGCAGTATAGATGGGCGGAGGAGCAGTTGGTGGCATAGAGGGGCAGTATAGATGGGCAGAGAAGTTGGTGGCATAGAGGGTCAGTATAGATGGGCAGAGGAGCAGTTGGTGGCATAGATGGGCCAGAGGGGCAGTATAGATGGGCAGAGGAGCAGTTGGTGGCATAGATGGGCCAGAGGGGCAGTGTAGATGGGCCAGAGAGGCAGTGTAGATGGGCGGAGGAGCAGTTGGTGGCATAGATGGGCCAGAGAGGCAGTATAGATGGGCAGAGGAGCAGTTGGGGGCATAGATGGGCCAGAGAGGCAGTGTAGATGGGCGGAGGAGCAGTTGGTGGCATAGATGGGCCAGAGGGGCAGTATAGATGGGCAGAGGAGCAGTTGGGGGCATAGATGGGCCAGAGAGGCAGTATAGATGGGCAGAGGAGCAGTTGGTGGCATAGATGGGCGGAGGAGCAGTTGGTGGGCCAGAGGGGCAGTATAGATGGGCGGAGGAGCAGTTGGGGGCATAGTTGGGCCAGAGGGGCAGTATAGATGGGCGGAGGAGCAGTTGGGGGCATAGATGGGCCAGAGAGGCAGTGTAGATGGGCGGAGGAGCAGTTGGTGGCATAGATGGGCCAGAGGGGCAGTATAGATGGGCAGAGGAGCAGTTGGGGGCATAGATGGGCCAGAGAGGCAGTGTAGATGGGCGGAGGAGCAGTTGGTGGCATAGATGGGCCAGAGGGGCAGTATAGATGGGCAGAGGAGCAGTTGGGGGCATAGATGGGCCAGAGAGGCAGTGTAGATGGGCGGAGGAGCAGTTGGTGGCATAGATGGGCCAGAGGGGCAGTATAGATGGGCAGAGGAGCAGTTGGGGGCATAGATGGGCCAGAGAGGCAGTATAGATGGGCAGAGGAGCAGTTGGGGGCATAGATGGGCCAGAGAGGCAGTGTAGATGGGCGGAGGAGCAGTTGGTGGCATAGATGGGCCAGAGGGGCAGTATAGATGGGCAGAGGAGCAGTTGGGGGCATAGATGGGCCAGAGAGGCAGTATAGATGGGCAGAGGAGCAGTTGGTGGCATAGATGGGCGGAGGAGCAGTTGGTGGGCCAGAGGGGCAGTATAGATGGGCGGAGGAGCAGTTGGGGGCATAGTTGGGCCAGAGGGGCAGTATAGATGGGCGGAGGAGCAGTTGGTGGCATAGGTGGGCCAGAGGGGCAGTATAGATGGGCAAAGGAGCAGTTGGTGGCATAGATGGGCGGAGGAGCAGTTGGTGGGCCAGAGGGGCAGTATAGATGGGCGGAGGAGCAGTTGGTGGCATAGTTGGGCCAGAGGGGCAGTATAGATGGGCGGAGGAGCAGTTGGTGGCATAGATGGGCGGAGGAGCAGTTGGTGGGCCAGAGGGGCAGTATAGATGGGCGGAGGAGCAGTTGGTGGGCCAGAGGGGCAGTATAGATGGGCGGAGGAGCAGTTGGTGGCATAGGTGGGCCAGAGGGGCAGTATAGATGGGCGGAGGAGCAGTTGGTGGCATAGGTGGGCCAGAGGGGCAGTATAGATGGGCGGAGGAGCAGTTGGTGGTATAGGTGGGCCAGAGGGGCAGTATAGATGGGCGGAGGAGCAGTTGGTGGCATAGGTGGGCCAGAGGGGCAGTATAGATGGGCGGAGGAGCAGTTGGTGGCATAGGTGGGCCAGAGGGGCAGTATAGATGGTATAGGTGGGCCAGAGGGGTAGTATAGTTGGGCGGAGGAGCAGTTGGTGGCATAGGTGGGCCAGAGGGGCAGTATAGATGGGCGGAGGAGCAGTTGGGGGCATAGATGGGCCAGAGAGGCAGTGTAGATGGGCGGAGGAGCAGTTGGGGGCATAGATGGGCCAGAGAGGCAGTATAGATGGGCGGAGGAGCAGTTGGTGGCATAGATGGGCCAAAGGGGCAGTATAGATGGGCAGAGGAGCAGTTGGGGGCATAGATGGGCCAGAGAGGCAGTGTAGATGGGCGGAGGAGCAGTTGGTGGCATAGATGGGCCAGAGGGGCAGTATAGATGGGCGGAGGAGCAGTTGGGGGCATAGATGGGCCAGAGAGGCAGTATAGATGGGCAGAGGAGCAGTTGGTGGCATAGATGGGCGGAGGAGCAGTTGGTGGGCCAGAGGGGCAGTATAGATGGGCGGAGGAGCAGTTGGGGGCATAGTTGGGCCAGAGGGGCAGTATAGATGGGCGGAGGAGCAGTTGGTGGCATAGGTGGGCCAGAGGGGCAGTATAGATGGGCAAAGGAGCAGTTGGTGGCATAGATGGGCGGAGGAGCAGTTGGTGGGCCAGAGGGGCAGTATAGATGGGCGGAGGAGCAGTTGGTGGCATAGTTGGGCCAGAGGGGCAGTATAGATGGGCGGAGGAGCAGTTGGTGGCATAGATGGGCGGAGGAGCAGTTGGGCCAGAGGGGCAGTATAGATGGGCGGAGGAGCAGTTGGTGGGCCAGAGGGGCAGTATAGATGTGCGGAGGAGCAGTTGGTGGCATAGGTGGGCCAGAGGGGCAGTATAGATGGGCGGAGGAGCATTTGGTGGCATAGGTGGGCCAGAGGGGCAGTATAGATGGGCGGAGGAGCAGTTGGTGGTATAGGTGGGCCAGAGGGGCAGTATAGATGGGCGGAGGAGCAGTTGGTGGCATAGGTGGGCCAGAGGGGCAGTATAGATGGGCGGAGGAGCAGTTGGTGGCATAGGTGGGCCAGAGGGGCAGTATAGATGGTATAGGTGGGCCAGAGGGGTAGTATAGTTGGGCGGAGGAGCAGTTGGTGGCATAGGTGGGCCAGAGGGGCAGTTTAGATGGGCGGAGGAGCAGTTGGTGGCATAGGTGGGCCAGAGGGGCAGTATAGATGGGCGGAGGAGCAGTTGGTGGCATAGGTGGGCCAGAGGGGCAGTATAGATGGGCAGAGGAGCAGTTGGTGGCATAGATGGGCCAAAGGGGCAGTATAGATGGGCGGTGGAGCAGTTGGTGGCATAGGTGGGCCAGAGGGGCAGTATAGATGGGCGGAGGAGCAGTTGGTGGCATAGGTGGGCCAGAGGGGCAGTATAGATGGGCGGAGGAGCAGTTGGTGGCATGGGTGGGCGGAAGAGCAGTTGGTGGGCCAGAGGGGCAGTATAGATGGGCGGAGGAGCAGTTGGTGGCATAGGTGGGCCAGAGGGGTAGTATAGATGGGCGGAGGAGCAGTTGGTGGCATAGGTGGGCCAGAGGGGCAGTATAGATGGGCGGAGGAGCAGTTGGTGGCATAGGTGGGCCAGAGGGGCAGTATAGATGGGCGGAGGAGCAGTTGGTGGCATAGGTGGGCCATAGGGGCAGTATAGATGGGCAGAGGAGCAGTTGGTGGCATAGATGGGCCAAAGGGGCAGTATAGATGGGCGGTGGAGCAGTTGGTGGCATAGAGGGGCAGTGTAGATGGGCGGAGGAGCAGTTGGGGGCATAGATGGGCCAGAGAGGCAGTATAGATGGGCAGAGGAGCAGTTGGCATAGATGGGGCAGAGGGGCAGTATAGATTGGCGGTAGAGCAGTTGTTGGCATAGAGGGGCAGTATAGATGAGCGGAGGAGCAGTTGGTGGCATAGATGGGCCAGAGGGGCAGTATAGATGGGCGGAGGAGCAGTTGGTGGCATGGTTGGGTCAGAGGGGCAGTATAGATGAGCGGAGGAGCAGTTGGTGGCATAGGTGGGCCAGAGGGGCAGTATAGATGGGCGGAGGAGCAGTTGGTGGCATAGGTGGGCCAGAGGGGCAGTATAGATGGGCGGAGGAGCAGTTGGTGGCATAGGTGGGCCAGAGGGGCAGTATAGATGGGCGGAGGAGCAGTTGGTGGCATAGGTGGGCCAGAGGGGCAGTATAGATGGGCGGAGGAGCAGTTGGTGGCATAGATGGGCCAGAGGGGCAGTATAGATGGACGGAGGAGCAGTTGGTGGCATAGATGGGCCAGAGGGGCAGTATAGATGGGCGGAGGAGCAGTTGGTGGGCCAGAGGGGCAGTATAGATGGGCGGAGGAGCAGTTGGTGGCATAGGTGGGCCAGAGGGGCAGTATAGATGGGCGGAGGAGCAGTTGGTGGCATAGGTGGGCCAGAGGGGCAGTATAGATGGGCGGAGGAGCAGTTGGTGGTATAGGTGGGCCAGAGGGGCAGTATAGATGGGCGGAGGAGCAGTTGGTGGCATAGGTGGGCCAGAGGGGCAGTATAGATGGGCGGAGGAGCAGTTGGTGGCATAGGTGGGCCAGAGGGGCAGTATAGATGGTATAGGTGGGCCAGAGGGGTAGTATAGTTGGGCGGAGGAGCAGTTGGTGGCATAGGTGGGCCAGAGGGGCAGTATAGATGGGCGGAGGAGCAGTTGGGGGCATAGATGGGCCAGAGAGGCAGTGTAGATGGGCGGAGGAGCAGTTGGGGGCATAGATGGGCCAGAGAGGCAGTATAGATGGGCGGAGGAGCAGTTGGTGGCATAGATGGGCCAAAGGGGCAGTATAGATGGGCAGAGGAGCAGTTGGGGGCATAGATGGGCCAGAGAGGCAGTGTAGATGGGCGGAGGAGCAGTTGGTGGCATAGATGGGCCAGAGGGGCAGTATAGATGGGCGGAGGAGCAGTTGGGGGCATAGATGGGCCAGAGAGGCAGTATAGATGGGCAGAGGAGCAGTTGGTGGCATAGATGGGCGGAGGAGCAGTTGGTGGGCCAGAGGGGCAGTATAGATGGGCGGAGGAGCAGTTGGGGGCATAGTTGGGCCAGAGGGGCAGTATAGATGGGCGGAGGAGCAGTTGGTGGCATAGGTGGGCCAGAGGGGCAGTATAGATGGGCAAAGGAGCAGTTGGTGGCATAGATGGGCGGAGGAGCAGTTGGTGGGCCAGAGGGGCAGTATAGATGGGCGGAGGAGCAGTTGGTGGCATAGTTGGGCCAGAGGGGCAGTATAGATGGGCGGAGGAGCAGTTGGTGGCATAGATGGGCGGAGGAGCAGTTGGGCCAGAGGGGCAGTATAGATGGGCGGAGGAGCAGTTGGTGGGCCAGAGGGGCAGTATAGATGTGCGGAGGAGCAGTTGGTGGCATAGGTGGGCCAGAGGGGCAGTATAGATGGGCGGAGGAGCATTTGGTGGCATAGGTGGGCCAGAGGGGCAGTATAGATGGGCGGAGGAGCAGTTGGTGGTATAGGTGGGCCAGAGGGGCAGTATAGATGGGCGGAGGAGCAGTTGGTGGCATAGGTGGGCCAGAGGGGCAGTATAGATGGGCGGAGGAGCAGTTGGTGGCATAGGTGGGCCAGAGGGGCAGTATAGATGGTATAGGTGGGCCAGAGGGGTAGTATAGTTGGGCGGAGGAGCAGTTGGTGGCATAGGTGGGCCAGAGGGGCAGTTTAGATGGGCGGAGGAGCAGTTGGTGGCATAGGTGGGCCAGAGGGGCAGTATAGATGGGCGGAGGAGCAGTTGGTGGCATAGGTGGGCCAGAGGGGCAGTATAGATGGGCAGAGGAGCAGTTGGTGGCATAGATGGGCCAAAGGGGCAGTATAGATGGGCGGTGGAGCAGTTGGTGGCATAGGTGGGCCAGAGGGGCAGTATAGATGGGCGGAGGAGCAGTTGGTGGCATAGGTGGGCCAGAGGGGCAGTATAGATGGGCGGAGGAGCAGTTGGTGGCATGGGTGGGCGGAAGAGCAGTTGGTGGGCCAGAGGGGCAGTATAGATGGGCGGAGGAGCAGTTGGTGGCATAGGTGGGCCAGAGGGGTAGTATAGATGGGCGGAGGAGCAGTTGGTGGCATAGGTGGGCCAGAGGGGCAGTATAGATGGGCGGAGGAGCAGTTGGTGGCATAGGTGGGCCAGAGGGGCAGTATAGATGGGCGGAGGAGCAGTTGGTGGCATAGGTGGGCCATAGGGGCAGTATAGATGGGCAGAGGAGCAGTTGGTGGCATAGATGGGCCAAAGGGGCAGTATAGATGGGCGGTGGAGCAGTTGGTGGCATAGAGGGGCAGTGTAGATGGGCGGAGGAGCAGTTGGGGGCATAGATGGGCCAGAGAGGCAGTATAGATGGGCAGAGGAGCAGTTGGCATAGATGGGGCAGAGGGGCAGTATAGATTGGCGGTAGAGCAGTTGTTGGCATAGAGGGGCAGTATAGATGAGCGGAGGAGCAGTTGGTGGCATAGATGGGCCAGAGGGGCAGTATAGATGGGCGGAGGAGCAGTTGGTGGCATAGTTGGGTCAGAGGGGCAGTATAGATGAGCGGAGGAGCAGTTGGTGGCATAGGTGGGCCAGAGGGGCAGTATAGATGGGCGGAGGAGCAGTTGGTGGCATAGGTGGGCCAGAGGGGCAGTATAGATGGGCGGAGGAGCAGTTGGTGGCATAGGTGGGCCAGAGGGGCAGTATAGATGGGCGGAGGAGCAGTTGGTGGCATAGGTGGGCCAGAGGGGCAGTATAGATGGGCGGAGGAGCAGTTGGTGGCATAGATGGGCCAGAGGGGCAGTATAGATGGACGGAGGAGCAGTTGGTGGCATAGATGGGCCAGAGGGGCAGTATAGATGGGCGGAGGAGCAGTTGGTGGTATAGGTGGGCCAGAGGGGCAGTATAGATGGGCGGAGGAGCAGTTGGTGGTATAGGTGGGCCAGAGGGGCAGTATAGATGGGCGGAGGAGCAGTTGGTGGTATAGGTGGGCCAGAGGGGCAGTATAGATGGGCGGAGGAGCACTTGGTGGCATAGGTGGGCCAGAGGGGCAGTATAGATGGGCGGAGGAGTAGTTGGTGGCATAGGTGGGCCAGAGGGGCAGTATAGATGGACGGAGGAGCAGTTGGTGGCATAGGTGGGCCAGAGGGGCAGTATAGATGGGCGGAGGAGCAGTTGATGGTATAGGTGGGCCAGAGGGGCAGTATAGATGGGCGGAGGAGCAGTTGGTGGCATAGGTGGGCCAGTATAGATGGGCGGAGGAGCAGTTGGTGGCATAGGTGGGCCAGAGGGGCAGTATAGATGGGCAGAGGAGCAGTTGGTGGCATAGATGGGCCAGAGGGGCAGTATAGATGGGCGGAGGAGCAGTTGGTGGCATAGGTGGGCCAGAGGGGCAGTATAGATGGGCGGTGGAGCAGTTGGTGGCATAGAGGGGCAGTATAGATGGGCGGAGGAGCAGTTGGTGGCATAGAGGGGCAGTATAGATGGGCGGAGGAGCAGTTGGTGGCATAGAGGGGCAGTATAGATGGGCGGTGGAGCAGTTGGTGGCATAGAGGGGCAGTATAGATGGGCGGTGGAGCAGTTGGTGGCATAGAGGGGCAGTGTAGATGGGCGGAGGAGCAGTTGGGGGCATAGATGGGCCAGAGAGGCAGTATAGATGGACAGAGGAGCAGTTGGCATAGATGGGGCAGTATAGATTGGCGGTGGAGCAGTTGTTGGCATAGAGGGGCAGTATAGATGAGCGGAGGAGCAGTTGGTGGCATAGATGGGCCAGAGGGGCAGTATAGATGGGCAGAGGAGCAGTTGGTGGCATAGGTGGGCCAGAGGGGCAGTATAGATGGGCGGAGGAGCAGTTGGTGGCATAGGTGGGCCAGAGGGGCAGTATAGATGGGCGGAGGAGCAGTTGGTGGCATAGGTGGGCCAGAGGGGCAGTATAGATGGGCGGAGGAGCAGTTGGTGGCATAGGTGGGCCAGAGGGGCAGTATAGATGGGCGGAGGAGCAGTTGGTGGCATAGGTGGGCCAGAGGGGCAGTATAGATGGGCGGAGGAGCAGTTGGTGGCATAGGTGGGCCAGAGGGGCAGTATAGATGGGCGGAGGAGCAGTTGGTGGCATAGGTGGGCCAGAGGGGCAGTATAGATGGGCGGAGGAGCAGTTGGTGGCATAGATGGGCCAGAGGGGCAGTATAGATGGGCAGAGGAGCAGTTGGTGGCATAGATGGGCCAAAGGGGCAGTATAGATGGGCGGAGGAGCAGTTGGGGGCATAGATGGGCCAGAGGGGCAGTATAGATGGGCAGAGGAGCAGTTGGGGGCATAGGTGGGCCAGAGGGGCAGTATAGATGGGCGGAGGAGCAGTTGGTGGCATAGGTGGGCCAGAGGGGCAGTATAGATGGGCGGAGGAGCAGTTGGTGGCATAGGTGGGCCAGAGGGGCAGTATAGATGGGCGGAGGAGCAGTTGGTGGCATAGGTGGGCCAGAGGGGCAGTATAGATGGGCGGAGGAGCAGTTGGTGGCATAGGTGGGCCAGAGGGGCAGTATAGATGGGCGGAGGAGCAGTTGGTGGCATAGATGGGCCAGAGGGGCAGTATAGATGGGCAGAGGAGCAGTTGGTGGCATAGATGGGCCAAAGGGGCAGTATAGATGGGCGGAGGAGCAGTTGGGGGCATAGATGGGCCAGAGGGGCAGTATAGATGGGCGGAGGAGCAGTTGGTGGCATAGGTGGGCCAGAGGGGCAGTGTAGATGGGCGGAGGAGCAGTTGGTGGCATAGGTGGGCCAGAGGGGCAGTATAGATGGGCGGAGGAGCAGTTGGTGGCATAGGTGGGCCAGAGGGGCAGTATAGATGGGCGGAGGAGCAGTTGGTGGCATAGATGGGTCAGAGGGGCAGTATAGATGGGCAGAGGAGCAGTTGGTGGCATAGGTGGGCCAGAGGGGCAGTATAGATGGGCGGAGGAGCAGTTGGGGGCATAGATGGGCCAGAGGGGCAGTATAGATGGGCAGAGGAGCAGTTGGTGGCATAGGTGGGCCAGAGGGGCAGTATAGATGGGCGGAGGAGCAGTTGGTGGCATAGGTGGGCCAGAGGGGCAGTATAGATGGGCGGAGGAGCAGTTGGTGGCATAGGTGGGCCAGAGGGGCAGTATAGATGGGCGGAGGAGCAGTTGGGGGCATAGATGGGCCAGAGGGGCAGTATAGATGGGCAGAGGAGCAGTTGGTGGCATAGGTGGGCCAGAGGGGCAGTATAGATGGGCGGAGGAGCAGTTTGTGGCATAGGTGGGCCAGAGGGGCAGTATAGATGGGCGGAGGAGCAGTTGGTGGCATAGGTGGGCCAGAGGGGCAGTATAGATGGGCGGAGGAGCAGTTGGTGGCATAGGTGGGCCAGAGGGGCAGTATAGATGGGCGGAGGAGCAGTTGGTGGCATAGGTGGGCCAGAGGGGCAGTATAGATGGGCGGAGGAGCAGTTGGTGGCATAGGTGGGCCAGAGGGGCAGTATAGATGGGCGGAGGAGCAGTTGGTGGCATAGATGGGCCAGAGGGGCAGTATAGATGGGCAGAGGAGCAGTTGGTGGCATAGATGGGCCAAAGGGGCAGTATAGATGGGCGGAGGAGCAGTTGGGGGCATAGATGGGCCAGAGGGGCAGTATAGATGGGCAGAGGAGCAGTTGGTGGCATAGGTGGGCCAGAGGGGCAGTATAGATGGGCGGAGGAGCAGTTGGTGGCATAGGTGGGCCAGAGGGGCAGTATAGATGGGCGGAGGAGCAGTTGGTGGCATAGGTGGGCCAGAGGGGCAGTATAGATGGGCGGAGGAGCAGTTGGTGGCATAGGTGGGCCAGAGGGGCAGTATAGATGGGCGGAGGAGCAGTTGGTGGCATAGATGGGCCAGAGGGGCAGTATAGATGGGCAGAGGAGCAGTTGGTGGCATAGATGGGCCAAAGGGGCAGTATAGATGGGCGGAGGAGCAGTTGGGGGCATAGATGGGCCAGAGGGGCAGTATAGATGGGCAGAGGAGCAGTTGGCATAGATGGGGCAGTATAGATTGGCGGTGGAGCAGTTGTTGGCATAGAGGGGCAGTATAGATGGGCGGAGGAGCAGTTGGTGGCATAGGTGGGCCAGAGGGGCAGTATAGATGGGCGGAGGAGCAGTTGGTGGCATAGGTGGGCCAGAGGGGCAGTATAGATGGGCGGAGGAGCAGTTGGTGGCATAGGTGGGCCAGAGGGGCAGTATAGATGGGCGGAGGAGCAGTTGGTGGCATAGATGGGCCAGAGGGGCAGTATAGATGGGCAGAGGAGCAGTTGGTGGCATAGATGGGCCAAAGGGGCAGTATAGATGGGCGGAGGAGCAGTTGGGGGCATAGATGGGCCAGAGGGGCAGTATAGATGGGCAGAGGAGCAGTTGGTGGCATAGGTGGGCCAGAGGGGCAGTATAGATGGGCGGAGGAGCAGTTGGGGGCATAGATGGGCCAGAGGGGCAGTATAGATGGGCAGAGGAGCAGTTGGTGGCATAGGTGGGCCAGAGGGGCAGTATAGATGGGCGGAGGAGCAGTTGGGGGCATAGATGGGCCAGAGGGGCAGTATAGATGGGCAGAGGAGCAGTTGGTGGCATAGGTGGGCCAGAGGGGCAGTATAGATGGGCGGAGGAGCAGTTGGTGGCATAGGTGGGCCAGAGGGGCAGTATAGATGGGCGGAGGAGCAGTTGGTGGCATAGGTGGGCCAGAGGGGCAGTATAGATGGGCGGAGGAGCAGTTGGGGGCATAGATGGGCCAGAGGGGCAGTATAGATGGGCAGAGGAGCAGTTGGTGGCATAGGTGGGCCAGAGGGGCAGTATAGATGGGCGGAGGAGCAGTTGGTGGCATAGGTGGGCCAGAGGGGCAGTATAGATGGGCGGAGGAGCAGTTGGTGGCATAGGTGGGCCAGAGGGGCAGTATAGATGGGCGGAGGAGCAGTTGGTGGCATAGGTGGGCCAGAGGGGCAGTATAGATGGGCGGAGGAGCAGTTGGTGGCATAGGTGGGCCAGAGGGGCAGTATAGATGGGCGGAGGAGCAGTTGGTGGCATAGATGGGCCAGAGGGGCAGTATAGATGGGCAGAGGAGCAGTTGGTGGCATAGATGGGCCAAAGGGGCAGTATAGATGGGCGGAGGAGCAGTTGGGGGCATAGATGGGCCAGAGGGGCAGTATAGATGGGCAGAGGAGCAGTTGGTGGCATAGGTGGGCCAGAGGGGCAGTATAGATGGGCGGAGGAGCAGTTGGTGGCATAGGTGGGCCAGAGGGGCAGTATAGATGGGCGGAGGAGCAGTTGGTGGCATAGGTGGGCCAGAGGGGCAGTATAGATGGGCGGAGGAGCAGTTGGTGGCATAGGTGGGCCAGAGGGGCAGTATAGATGGGCGGAGGAGCAGTTGGTGGCATAGATGGGCCAGAGGGGCAGTATAGATGGGCAGAGGAGCAGTTGGTGGCATAGATGGGCCAAAGGGGCAGTATAGATGGGCGGAGGAGCAGTTGGGGGCATAGATGGGCCAGAGGGGCAGTATAGATGGGCAGAGGAGCAGTTGGCATAGATGGGGCAGAGGGGCAGTATAGATGGGCAGAGGAGCAGTTGGCATAGATGGGGCAGTATAGATTGGCGGTGGAGCAGTTGTTGGCATAGAGGGGCAGTATAGATGGGCGGAGGAGCAGTTGGTGGCATAGATGGGCCAGAGGGGCAGCACCCCAACCTCACTAACAGCCCTGTACCCTGCTCTTACTCATCTATAGACACTACCGCAGACCTGTGATGTCATTTTAGGGGCTATTGCCACTGGCTGAGGCCTTAGGGAGACAATTATGGAGGCCGAAGCCTGGGGGGAAACCTGGTTCTATGGCGGGAGGAAGGGAGGCGCCGCACATACTGCACTGCATGCAGAACGTGTTACATGGAGGATGGAATATGGGAAGTTACAGGGGCGTGGCTTCATCATCCCTCAATGAGGGGGCGTGGCTTCATCATCCCTCAATGAGGGGGCGTGGCTTCATCATCCCTCAATGAGGGGGCGTGGCTTCATCATCCCTCAATGAGGGGGCGTGGCTTCATCCTCCCTCAATGAGGGGGCGTGGCTTCATCCATCCCTCAATGAGGGAGCGTGACTTCACCCATCCCTCAATGAGGGGGCGTGGCTTCACCCATCCCTCAATGAGGGGGCGTGGCTTCACCCATCCCTCAATGAGGGGGCGTGGCTTCACCCATCCCTCAATGAGGGGCCTGGCTTCCCACAGCCAAGGAGAAATGCGAGAGATGCCACGCTGCGCCCTGGGGTCTCACAGACTCCAGGGATGGTTTGGGTCCGCTTTATACAAAGCCTGGTCCATAGAAGCCCCATTAGTGATGTCCTGCTCCAGGTCCACGTCTGTTGCTTAGTAACCAACTGACTGCAGCACCTGCATCATCTGCTGCCCATCACAGAGGTCCTTAAAGTGGACCTAAACTGACCATAAACTCTGAGACTCCAGGGCTGACTTATTCCCTCTCCCCAGGACAGTGGTAGACTGCGGCCAAAAACCAGCCCTAGACTCCCCCCCCACCCCCCATAACAGGCAGTGTGGCTGACTATGGTCACATCCGGCCAGTGCAGGGGAGGTGGTGGCCTGCCGGGAATTCTACCTGTACACCTGGCGGCTAGTTCCCCCCCCCCCCCCCCCCCCCGGGTAATTTTCACATAGTCACCATTAGAAGACTGAAAGGTTTGTTGGTAGAAGCCGTCCAATCAGACGTCTGCTGCTCATGTAGAGGCCACGCCCCTTTCATGTTCTGCTGGACTCGGCAATACAGCGGCTGGATGCAGAGAGCGCCACAGACGGAGGGCCACGCCCAGCACAACACAGTGCACGCCCCTGTAAAGGTAGTGGGCGTGTCCGAGTGGAGAGACACGCCCAGGAGTGACGTGGCGGCTTCTTTACTGTGTGTGCAACAAACTGAGGCTCAGGCGCCGCAGCAGGTTTGCATCCTGTCCCTGGGACGGCGCCTTCCTCCAGCAATCCGGCTCTACCATAAGAACTACAAATATATGGCACCAGCGGGAGCGTGCCATCCGGCTCTACCATAAGAACTACAAATATATGGCACCAGCGGGAGCGTGCCATCCGGCTCTACCATAAGAACTAGAAATCTGTGGCACCAGCGGGAGCGTGCCATCCGGCTCTACCATAAGAACTAGAAATCTGTGGCACCAGCGGGAGCGTGCCATCCGGCTTTACCATAAGAACTAGAAATCTGTGACACCAGCGGGAGCGTGCCATCCGGCTCTACCATAAGAACTACAAATATATGGCACCAGCGGGAGCGTGCCATCCGGCTCTACCATAAGAACTAGAAATCTGTGGCACCAGCGGGAGCGTGCCATCCGGCTCTACCATAAGAACTAGAAATCTGTGGCACCAGCGGGAGCGTGCCATCTGGCTCTACCATAAGAACTAGAAATCTGTGGCACCAGCGGGAGCGTGCCATCCGGCTCTACCATAAGAACTAGAAATCTGTGGCACCAGCGGGAGCGTGCCATCCGGCTCTACCATAAGAACTAGAAATCTGTGGCACCAGCGGGAGCGTGCCATCCGGCTCTACCATAAGAACTAGAAATCTGTGGCACCAGCGGGAGCGTGCCATCCGGCTCTACCATAAGAACTAGAAATCTGTGGCACCAGCGGGAGCGTGCCATCCGGCTCTACCATAAGAACTAGAAATCTGTGACACCAGCGGGAGCGTGCCATCCGGCTTTACCATAAGAACTACAAATATATGGCACCAGCGGGAGCGTGCCATCCGGCTCTACCATAAGAACTAGAAATCTGTGGCACCAGCGGGAGCGTGCCATCCGGCTCTACCATAAGAACTAGAAATCTGTGGCACCAGCGGGAGCGTGCCATCCGGCTCTACCATAAGAACTAGAAATCTGTGGCACCAGCGGGAGCGTGCCATCCGGCTCTACCATAAGAACTAGAAATCTGTGGCACCAGCGGGAGCGTGCCATCCGGCTCTACCATAAGAACTAGAAATCTGTGGCACCAGCGGGAGCGTGCCATCCGGCTTTACCATAAGAACTACAAATCTATGGCACCAGCGGGAGCATGCCATCCGGCTCTACCATAAGAACTAGAAATCTGTGGCACCAGCGGGAGCGTGCCATCCGGCTTTACCATAAGAACTACAAATCTATGGCACCAGCGGGAGCGTGCCATCCGGCTTTACCATAAGAACTAGAAATCTGTGGCACCAGCGGGAGCGTGCCATCCGGCTTTACCATAAGAACTAGAAATCTGTGGCACCAGCGGGAGCGTGCCATCCGGCTCTACCATAAGAACTAGAAATCTGTGGCACCAGCGGGAGCGTGCCATCCGGCTCTACCATAAGAACTACAAATATATGGCACCAGCGGGAGCGTGCCATCCGGCTTTACCATAAGAACTAGAAATCTATGGCACCAGCGGGAGCGTGCCATCCGGCTTTACCATAAGAACTAGAAATCTGTGGCACCAGCGGGAGCGTGCCATCCGGCTTTACCATAAGAACTAGAAATCTGTGGCACCAGCGGGAGCGTGCCATCCGGCTCTACCATAAGAACTAGAAATCTGCTTCACACAACAAACATTAAAGTGGACCAAAACCCAGGCATTTGACTATCACCCAATGC
The DNA here is from genome assembly GCA_027917425.1 of Gastrophryne carolinensis. Classification (NCBI taxonomy): domain Eukaryota; kingdom Metazoa; phylum Chordata; class Amphibia; order Anura; family Microhylidae; genus Gastrophryne; species Gastrophryne carolinensis. Next base: position 69,995 of record JAQIHN010000016.1, read on the forward strand.
TCCATGACCCCGCCCACCCATTGCTCTCCAGCCACTCAATGCTCCATGACCCCGCCCACCCATTGCTCTCCAGCCACTCAATGCTCCATGACCCCGCCCACCCATTGCTCTCCAGCCACTCAATGCTCCATGACCCCACCCACCCATTGCTCTCCAGCCACTCAATGCTCCATGACCCCGCCCACCCATTGCTCTCCACCCACTCAATGCTCCATGACCCCGCCCACCCATTGCTCTCCACCCACTCAATGCTCCATGGCCCCGCCCACCCATTGTTCTCCAGCCACTCAATGCTCCATGACCCCACCCACCCATTGCTCTCCAGCCACTCAATGCTCCATGACCCCGCCCACCCATTGCTCTCCAGCCACTCAATGCTCCATGACCCCGCCCACCCATTGTTCTCCAGCCAATGCTCCATGACCCGCCCACCCATTGTTCTCCAGCCACTCAATGCTCCATGACCCCGCCCACTCATTGCTCACCAGCCACTCAATGCTCCATGACCCGCCCACCCATTGTTCTCCAGCCACTCAATGCTCCATGACCCCGCCCACCCATTGCTCTCCAGCCACTCAATGCTCCATGACCCCGCCCACCCATTGCTCTCCAGCCACTCAATGCTCCATGACCCCGCCCACCCATTGCTCTCCAGCCACTCAATGCTCCATGACCCCGCCCACCCATTGCTCTCCAGCCACTCAATGCTCCATGACCCCGCCCACCCATTGCTCTCCACCCACTCAATGCTCCATGACCCCGCCCACCCATTGCTCTCCACCCACTCAATGCTCCATGGCCCCGCCCACCCATTGTTCTCCAGCCACTCAATGCTCCATGACCCCACCCACCCATTGCTCTCCAGCCACTCAATGCTCCATGACCCCGCCCACCCATTGCTCTCCAGCCACTCAATGCTCCATGACCCCGCCCACCCATTGCTCTCCAGCCACTCAATGCTCCATGACCCCGCCCACCCATTGCTCTCCAGCCACTCAATGCTCCATGACCCCGCCCACCCATTGCTCTCCAGCCACTCAATGCTCCATGACCCCGCCCACCCATTGCTCTCCACCCACTCAATGCTCCATGACCCCGCCCACCCATTGCTCTCCACCCACTCAATGCTCCATGGCCCCGCCCACCCATTGTTCTCCAGCCACTCAATGCTCCATGACCCCACCCACCCATTGCTCTCCAGCCACTCAATGCTCCATGACCCCGCCCACCCATTGCTCTCCAGCCACTCAATGCTCCATGACCCCGCCCACCCATTGTTCTCCAGCCAATGCTCCATGACCCGCCCACCCATTGTTCTCCAGCCACTCAATGCTCCATGACCCCGCCCACCCATTGCTCTCCAGCCACTCAATGCTCCATGACCCCGCCCACCCATTGCTCTCCAGCCACTCAATGCTCCATGACCCCGCCCACCCATTGCTCTCCAGCCACTCAATGCTCCATGACCCCGCCCACCCATTGCTCTCCACCCACTCAATGCTCCATGACCCCGCCCACCCATTGCTCTCCACCCACTCAATGCTCCATGGCCCCGCCCACCCATTGTTCTCCAGCCACTCAATGCTCCATGACCCCACCCACCCATTGCTCTCCAGCCACTCAATGCTCCATGACCCCGCCCACCCATTGCTCTCCAGCCACTCAATGCTCCATGACCCCGCCCACCCATTGTTCTCCAGCTAATGCTCCATGACCCGCCCACCCATTGTTCTCCAGCCACTCAATGCTCCATGACCCCGCCCACCCATTGTTCTTCAGCCACTCAATGCTCCATGACCCCACCCACCCATTGTTCTTAAGCCACTCAATGCTCCATGACCCCGCCCACCCATTGCTCTCCAGCCACTCAATGCTCCATGACCCCGCCCACACATTGTTCTTCAGCCACTCAATGCTCCATGACCCCGCCCACCCATTGCTCTTCAGCCACTCAATGCTCCATGACCCCACCCACCCATTGTTCTTAAGCCACTCAATGCTCCATGACCCCGCCCACCCATTGCTCTTCAGCCACTCAATGCTCCATGACCCCGCCCACCCATTGCTCTCCAGCCACTCAATGCTCCATGACCCTGCCCACACATTGTTCTCCAGCCACTCAATGCTCCATGACCCCGCCCACCCATTGTTCTCCAGCCACTCAATGCTCCATGACCCCGCCCACACATTGTTCTTCAGCCACTCAATGCTCCATGACCCCGCCCACCCATTGCTCTCCACCCACTCAATGCTCCATGACCCCGCCCACCCATTGCTCTCCAGCCACTCAATGCTCAATGACCCCGCCCACCCATTGCTCTCCACCCACTCAATGCTTCATGACCCCGCCCACCCATTGCTCTCCAACCACTCAATGCTCCATGACCCCACCCACCCATTGCTCTCCACCCACTCAATGCTCCATGACCCCGCCCACCCATTGCTCTCCACCCACTCAATGCTCCATGACCCCGCCCACCCATTGCTCTCCACCCACTCAATGCTCCATGACCCCGCCCACCCATTGCTCTCCACCCACTCAATGCTCCATGACCCCGCCCACCCATTGCTCTCCAACCACTCAATGCTCCATGACCCCGCCCACCCATTGCTCTCCACCCACTCAATGCTCCCTGACCCCGCCCACCCATTGCTCTCCACCCACTCAATGCTCCATGACCCCGCCCACCCATTGCTCTCCAGCCACTCAATGCTCCATGACCCCGCCCACCCATTGCTCTCCAGCCACTCAATGCTCCATGACCCCACCCACCCATTGCTCTCCAGCCACTCAATGCTCAATGACCCCGCCCACCCATTGCTCTCCGGCCACTCAATGGTCTATGACCCCGCCCGCCCATTGCTCTCCACCCACTCAATGCTCCATGACTCCGCCCACCCATTGCTCTCCAGCCACTCAATGCTCCCTGACCCCGCCCACCCATTGCTCTCCACCCACTCAATACTCCATGACCCCGCCCACCCATTGTTCTCCAGCCAATGCTCCCTGACCCCGCCCACCCATTGTTCTTCAGCCACTCAATGCTCCATGACCCCGCCCACCCATTGTTCTTCAGCCACTCAATGCTCCATGACCCCGCCCACCCATTGTTCTTCAGCCACTCAATGCTCCATGACCCCGCCCACCCATTGCTCTTCAGCCACTCAATGCTCAATGACCCCGCCCACCCATTGCTCTCCACCCACTCAATGCTCCATGACCCCGCCCACCCATTGCTCTCCACCCACTCAATGCTCCATGACCCCGCCCACCCATTGCTCTCCACCCACTCAATGCTCCATGACCCCGCCCACCCATTGCTCTCCACCCACTCAATGCTCCATGACCCCGCCCACCCATTGCTCTCCACCCACTCAATGCTCCCTGACCCCGCCCACCCATTGCTCTCCACCCACTCAATGCTCCATGACCCCACCCACCCATTGCTCTCCAGCCACTCAATGCTCAATGACCCCGCCCACCCATTGCTCTCCACCCACTCAATGCTCAATGACCCCGCCCACCCATTGCTCTCCAGCCACTCAAAGCTCCATGACCCCGCCCACCCATTGTTCTCCAGCCAATGCTCCATGACCCCACCCACCCATTGCTCTCCACCTACTCAATGCTCCATGACCCCGCCCACCCATTGCTCTCCACCCACTCAATGCTCCATGACCCCGCCCACCCATTGCTCTCCACCCACTCAATGCTCCATGACCCCGCCCACCCATTGCTCTCCAGCCACTCAATGCTCCATGACCCCGCCCACCCATTGCTCTCCAGCCAATGCTCCATGACCCCGCCCACCCATTGCTCTCCAGCCACTCAATGCTCAATGACCCCGCCCACCCATTGCTCTCCACCCACTCAATACTCCCTGACCCCGCCCACCCATTGCTCTCCAGCCACTCAATGTTCCATGACCCCGCCCACCCATTGCTCTCCACCCACTCAATGCTCCATGACCTCGCCCACCCATTGCTCTCCACTCACTCAATGCTCCATGACCCCACCCACCCATTGCTCTCCACCCACTCAATACTCCATGACCCCGCCCACCCATTGCTCTCCACCCTCTCAATGCTCCATGACCCCGCCCACCCATTGCTCTCCACTCACTCAATGCTCCATGACCCCGCCCAACCATTGCTCTCCACTCACTCAATGCTCCATGACCCCGCCCACCCATTGCTCTCCAGCCACTCAATGCTCCATGACCCCGCCCACTCATTGCTCTCCAGCCAATGCTCCATGACCCCGCCCACCCATTGCTCTCCAGCCACTCAATGTTCCATGACCCCGCCCACCCATTGCTCTCTACCCACTCAATGCTCCATGACTCCGCCCACTCATTGCTCTCCAGCCAATGCTCCATGACCCCGCCCACCCATTGCTCTCCAGCCACTCAATGCTCCATGACCCCGCCCACCCATTGCTTTCCACCCACTCAATGCTCCATGACCCCGCCCACCCATTGCTCTCCAGCCACTCAATACTCCATGACCCCGCCCACCCATTGTTCTCCAGCCAATGCTCCCTGACCCCGCCCACCCATTGTTCTTCAGCCACTCAATGCTCTATGACCCCGCCCACCCATTGTTCTCCAGCCACTCAATGCTCCATGACCCCGCCCACCCATTGTTCTTCAGCCACTCAATGCTCCATGACCCCGCCCACCCATTGTTCTTCAGCCGCTCAATGCTCCCTGACCCCGCCCACCCATTGCTCTTCAGCCACTCAATGCTCCATGACCCCGCCCACCCATTGCTCTCCACCCACTCAATGCTCCATGGCCCCGCCCACTCATTGCTCTCCAGCCAATGCTCCATGACCCCGCCCACCCATTGCTCTCCAGCCACTCAATGCTCCATGACCCCGCCCACCCATTGCTCTCTACCCACTCAATGCTCCATGACCCCGCCCACCCATTGCTCTCCACCCACTCAATGCTCCATGACCCCGCCCACCCATTGCTCTCCACCCACTCAATGCTCCATGACCCCGCCCACCCATTGCTCTCCACCCACTCAATGCTCCATGACCCCGCCCACCCATTGCTCTCCACCCACTCAATGCTCCATGACCCCGCCCACCCATTGCTCTCCACCCACTCAATGCTCCCTGACCCCGCCCACCCATTGCTCTCCAGCCACTCAATGCTCCATGACCCCGCCCACCCATTGCTTTCCACCCACTCAATGCTCCATGACCCCGCCCACCCATTGCTCTCCACCCACTCAATGCTCCATGACCCCGCCCACCAATTGCTCTCCAGCCACTCAATACTCCATGAACCCGCCCACCCATTGTTCTCCAGCCAATGCTCCCTGACCCCGCCCACCCATTGTTCTTCAGCCACTCAATGCTCTATGACCCCGCCCACCCATTGTTCTCCAGCCACTCACTGCTCCATGACCCCGCCCACCCATTGTTCTTCAGCCACTCAATGCTCCATGACCCCGCCCACCCATTGCTCTTCAGCCACTCAATGCTCCATGACCCCGCCCACCCATTGTTCTCCAGCTAATGCTCCATGACCCGCCCACCCATTGTTCTCCAGCCACTCAATGCTCCATGACCCCGCCCACCCATTGTTCTTCAGCCACTTAATGCTCCATGACCCCACCCACCCATTGTTCTTAAGCCACTCAATGCTCCATGACCCCGCCCACCCATTGCTCTCCAGCCACTCAATGCTCCATGACCCCGCCCACACATTGTTCTTCAGCCACTCAATGCTCCATGACCCCGCCCACCCATTGCTCTTCAGCCACTCAATGCTCCATGACCCCACCCACACATTGTTCTTCAGCCACTCAATGCTCCATGACCCCGCCCACCCATTGTTCTTCAGCCACTCAATGCTCCATGACCCCGCCCACCCATTGCTCTTCAGCCACTCAATGCTCCATGACCCCGCCCACACATTGTTCTTCAGCCACTCAATGCTCCATGACCCCGCCCACCCATTGCTCTTCAGCCACTCAATGCTCCATGACCCCACCCACCCATTGTTCTTAAGCCAATGCTCCATGACCCCGCCCACACATTGCTCTTCAGCCACTCAATGCTCCATGACCCCACCCACCCATTGTTCTTAAGCCAATGCTCCATGACCCCACCCACCCATTGTTCTCCAGCCACTCAATGCTCCATGACCCCGCCCACCCATTGTTCTCCAGCCACTCAATGCTCCATGACCCCGCCCACACATTGTTCTTCAGCCACTCAATGCTCCATGACCCCGCCCACCCATTGCTCTCCACCCACTCAATGCTCCATGACCCCGCCCACCCATTGCTCTCCAGCCACTCAATGCTCAATGACCCCGCCCACCCATTGCTCTCCACCCACTCAATGCTTCATGACCCCGCCCACCCATTGCTCTCCACCCACTCAATGCTCCATGACCCCGCCCACCCATTGCTCTCCACCCACTCAATGCTCCATGACCCCGCCCACCCATTGCTCTCCACCCACTCAATGCTCCATGACCCCGCCCACCCATTGCTCTCCACCCACTCAATGCTCCATGACCCCGCCCACCCATTGCTCTCCAACCACTCAATGCTCCATGACCCCGCCCACCCATTGCTCTCCACCCACTCAATGCTCCCTGACCCCGCCCACCCATTGCTCTCCACCCACTCAATGCTCCATGACCCCGCCCACCCATTGCTCTCCAGCCACTCAATGCTCCATGACCCCACCCACCCATTGCTCTCCAGCCACTCAATGCTCAATGACCCCGCCCACCCATTGCTCTCCAGCCACTCAATGCTCCAAGACCCCGCCCACCCATTGCTCTCCGGCCACTCAATGGTCTATGACCCCGCCCACCCATTGCTCTCCAGCCACTCAATGCTCCATGACCCCGCCCGCCCATTGCTCTCCACCCACTCAATGCTCCATGACTCCGCCCACCCATTGCTCTCCAGCCACTCAATGCTCCCTGACCCCGCCCACCCATTGCTCTCCACCCACTCAATACTCCATGACCCCGCCCACCCATTGTTCTCCAGCCAATGCTCCCTGACCCCGCCCACCCATTGTTCTTCAGCCACTCAATGCTCCATGACCCCGCCCACCCATTGTTCTTCAGCCACTCAATGCTCCATGACCCCGCCCACCCATTGTTCTTCAGCCACTCAATGCTCCATGACCCCGCCCACCCATTGCTCTTCAGCCACTCAATGCTCAATGACCCCGCCCACCCATTGCTCTCCACCCACTCAATGCTCCATGACCCCGCCCACCCATTGCTCTCCACCCACTCAATGCTCCATGACCCCGCCCACCCATTGCTCTCCACCCACTCAATGCTCCATGACCCCGCCCACCCATTGCTCTCCACCCACTCAATGCTCCCTGACCCCGCCCACCCATTGCTCTCCACCCACTCAATGCTCCCTGACCCCGCCCACCCATTGCTCTCCACCCACTCAATGCTCCATGACCCCACCCACCCATTGCTCTCCAGCCACTCAATGCTCAATGACCCCGCCCACCCATTGCTCTCCACCCACTCAATGCTCAATGACCCCGCCCACCCATTGCTCTCCAGCCACTCAAAGCTCCATGACCCCGCCCACCCATTGTTCTCCAGCCAATGCTCCATGACCCCACCCACCCATTGCTCTCCACCTACTCAATGCTCCATGACCCCGCCCACCCATTGCTCTCCAGCCACTCAATGCTCCATGACCCCGCCCACCCATTGCTCTCCACCCACTCAATGCTCCATGACCCTGCCCACCCATTGCTCTCCAGCCACTCAATGCTCCATGACCCCGCCCACCCATTGTTCTTCAGCCAATGCTCCATGACCCCGCCCACCCATTGCTCTCCAGCCACTCAATGCTCAATGACCCCGCCCACCCATTGCTCTCCACCCACTCAATGCTCCCTGACCCCGCCCACCCATTGCTCTCCAGCCACTCAATGTTCCATGACCCCGCCCACCCATTGCTCTCCACCCACTCAATGCTCCATGACCCCGCCCACCCATTGCTCTCCAGCCACTCAATACTCCATGACCCCGCCCACCCATTGCTCTCCACCCTCTCAATGCTCCATGACCCCGCCCACCCATTGCTCTCCACTCACTCAATGCTCCATGACCCCGCCCAACCATTGCTCTCCACTCACTCAATGCTCCATGACTCCGCCCACTCATTGCTCTCCAGCCAATGCTCCATGACCCCGCCCACCCATTGCTCTCCAGCCACTCAATGCTCCATGACCCCGCCCACCCATTGCTCTCCACCCACTCAATGCTCCATGACCCCGCCCACCCATTGCTCTCCACCCACTCAATGCTCCATGACCCCGCCCACCCATTGCTCTCCACCCACTCAATGCTCCATGACCCCGCCCACCCATTGCTCTCCACCCACTCAATGCTCCATGACCCCGCCCACCCATTGCTCTCCACCCACTCAATGCTCCATGACCCCGCCCACCCATTGCTCTCCAACCACTCAATGCTCCATGACCCCGCCCACCCATTGCTCTCCACCCACTCAATGCTCCCTGACCCCGCCCACCCATTGCTCTCCACCCACTCAATGCTCCATGACCCCGCCCACCCATTGCTCTCCAGCCACTCAATGCTCCATGACCCCACCCACCCATTGCTCTCCAGCCACTCAATGCTCAATGACCCCGCCCACCCATTGCTCTCCAGCCACTCAATGCTCCAAGACCCCGCCCACCCATTGCTCTCCGGCCACTCAATGGTCTATGACCCCGCCCACCCATTGCTCTCCAGCCACTCAATGCTCCATGACCCCGCCCGCCCATTGCTCTCCACCCACTCAATGCTCCATGACTCCGCCCACCCATTGCTCTCCAGCCACTCAATGCTCCCTGACCCCGCCCACCCATTGCTCTCCACCCACTCAATACTCCATGACCCCGCCCACCCATTGTTCTCCAGCCAATGCTCCCTGACCCCGCCCACCCATTGTTCTTCAGCCACTCAATGCTCCATGACCCCGCCCACCCATTGTTCTTCAGCCACTCAATGCTCCATGACCCCGCCCACCCATTGTTCTTCAGCCACTCAATGCTCCATGACCCCGCCCACCCATTGCTCTTCAGCCACTCAATGCTCAATGACCCCGCCCACCCATTGCTCTCCACCCACTCAATGCTCCATGACCCCGCCCACCCATTGCTCTCCACCCACTCAATGCTCCATGACCCCGCCCACCCATTGCTCTCCACCCACTCAATGCTCCCTGACCCCGCCCACCCATTGCTCTCCACCCACTCAATGCTCCATGACCCCGCCCACCCATTGCTCTCCAGCCACTCAATGCTCCATGACCCCACCCACCCATTGCTCTCCAGCCACTCAATGCTCAATGACCCCGCCCACCCATTGCTCTCCAGCCACTCAATGCTCCAAGACCCCGCCCACCCATTGCTCTCCGGCCACTCAATGGTCTATGACCCCGCCCACCCATTGCTCTCCAGCCACTCAATGCTCCATGACCCCGCCCGCCCATTGCTCTCCACCCACTCAATGCTCCATGACTCCGCCCACCCATTGCTCTCCAGCCACTCAATGCTCCCTGACCCCGCCCACCCATTGCTCTCCACCCACTCAATACTCCATGACCCCGCCCACCCATTGCTCTCCACCCACTCAATGCTCCCTGACCCCGCCCACCCATTGCTCTCCACCCACTCAATGCTCCATGACCCCACCCACCCATTGCTCTCCAGCCACTCAATGCTCAATGACCCCGCCCACCCATTGCTCTCCACCCACTCAATGCTCAATGACCCCGCCCACCCATTGCTCTCCAGCCACTCAAAGCTCCATGACCCCGCCCACCCATTGTTCTCCAGCCAATGCTCCATGACCCCACCCACCCATTGCTCTCCACCTACTCAATGCTCCATGACCCCGCCCACCCATTGCTCTCCAGCCACTTAATGCTCCATGACCCCGCCCACCCATTGCTCTCCACCCACTCAATGCTCCATGACCCCGCCCACCCATTGCTCTCCAGCCACTCAATGCTCCATGACCCCGCCCACCCATTGCTCTCCAGCCAATGCTCCATGACCCCGCCCACCCATTGCTCTCCAGCCACTCAATGCTCAATGACCCCGCCCACCCATTGCTCTCCACCCACTCAATGCTCCCTGACCCCGCCCACCCATTGCTCTCCAGCCACTCAATGTTCCATGACCCCGCCCACCCATTGCTCTCCACCCACTCAATGCTCCATGACCCCGCCCACCCATTGCTCTCCAGCCACTCAATACTCCATGACCCCGCCCACCCATTGCTCTCCACCCTCTCAATGCTCCATGACCCCGCCCACCCATTGCTCTCCACTCACTCAATGCTCCATGACCCCGCCCAACCATTGCTCTCCACTCACTCAATGCTCCATGACCCCGCCCACTCATTGCTCTCCAGCCAATGCTCCATGACCCCGCCCACCCATTGCTTTCCACCCACTCAATGCTCCATGACCCCGCCCACCCATTGCTCTCCACCCACTCAATGCTCCATGACCCCGCCCACCAATTGCTCTCCAGCCACTCAATACTCCATGACCCCGCCCACCCATTGTTCTCCAGCCAATGCTCCCTGACCCCGCCCACCCATTGTTCTTCAGCCACTCAATGCTCTATGACCCCGCCCACCCATTGTTCTCCAGCCACTCAATGCTCCTTGACCCCGCCCACCCATTGTTCTTCAGCCACTCAATGCTCCATGACCCCGCCCACCCATTGTTCTTCAGCCGCTCAATGCTCCCTGACCCCGCCCACCCATTGCTCTTCAGCCACTCAATGCTCCATGACCCCGCCCACCCATTGCTCTCCACCCACTCAATGCTCCATGGCCCCGCCCACTCATTGCTCTCCAGCCAATGCTCTATGACCCCGCCCACCCATTGCTCTCCAGCCACTCAATGTTCCATGACCCCGCCCACCCATTGCTCTCCACCCACTCAATGCTCCATGACTCCGCCCACTCATTGCTCTCCAGCCAATGCTCCATGACCCCGCCCACCCATTGCTCTCCAGCCACTCAATGCTCCATGACCCCGCCCACCCATTGCTCTCCACCCACTCAATGCTCCATGACCCCGCCCACCCATTGCTCTCCACCCACTCAATGCTCCATGACCCCGCCCACCCATTGCTCTCCACCCACTCAATGCTCCATGACCCCGCCCACCCATTGCTCTCCAGCCACTCTATGCTCCATGACCCCGCCCACCCATTGCTCTCCACCCACTCAATGCGCCATGACCCCGCCCACTCATTGATCTCCACCCACTCAATGCTCCATGACCCCGCCCACCCATTGCTCTCCACCCACTCAATGCTCCATGACCCCGCCCACCCATTGCTCTCCACCCACTCATTGCTCCATGACCCCGCCCACCCATTGCTCTCCACCCTCTCAATGCTCCATGACCCCGCCCACCCATTGCTCTCCACCCTCTCAATGCTCCATGACCCCACCCACCCATTGCTCTCCAGCCACTCAATGCTCCATGACCCCGCCCACCCATTGCTCTCCAGCCACTCAATGCTCCATGACCCCGCCCACCCATTGCTCTCCACCCACTCAATGCTCCATGACCCCGCCCACCCATTGCTCTCCACCCACTCAATGCTCCATGACCCCGCCCACCCATTGCTCTCCACCCACTCAATGCTCCATGACCCCGCCCACCCATTGCTCTCCACCCACTCAATGCTCCATGACCCCGCCCACCCATTGCTCTCCACCCACTCAATGCTCCATGACCCCGCCCACTCATTGCTCTCCAGCCAATGCTCCATGACCCCGCCCACCCATTGCTCTCCACCCACTCAATGTTCCATGACCCCGCCCACCCATTGCTCTCCACCCACTCAATGCTCCATGACTCCGCCCACTCATTGCTCTCCAGTCAATGCACCATGACCCCGCCCACCCATTGCTCTCCAGCCACTCAATGCTCCATGACCCCGCCCACCCATTGCTCTCCACCCACTCAATGCTCCATGACCCCACCCACCCATTGCTCTCCAGCCACTCAATGCTCCATGACCCCGCCCACCCATTGCTCTCCACCCACTCAATGCTCCATGACCCCGCCCACCCATTGCTCTCCAGCCACTCAATGCTCCCTGACCCCGCCCAACCATTGCTCTCTAGCCACTCAATGCTCCCTGACCCCGCCCACCCATTGCTCTCCAGCCACTCAATGCTCCATGACCCCGCCCACCCATTGCTCTCCACCCACTCAATGCTCCATGACCCCGCCCACTCATTGCTCTCCAGCCAATGCTCCATGACCCCGCCCACCCATTGCTCTCCACCCACTCAATGTTCCATGACCCCGCCCACCCATTGCTCTCCACCCACTCAATGCTCCATGACTCCGCCCACTCATTGCTCTCCAGCCAATGCACCATGACCCCGCCCACCCATTGCTCTCCAGCCACTCAATGCTCCATGACCCCGCCCACCCATTGCTCTCCACCCACTCAATGCTCCATGACCCCACCCACCCATTGCTCTCCAGCCACTCAATGCTCCATGACCCCGCCCACCCATTGCTCTCCACCCACTCAATGCTCCATGACCCCGCCCACCCATTGCTCTCCAGCCACTCAATGCTCCCTGACCCCGCCCAACCATTGCTCTCTAGCCACTCAATGCTCCCTGACCCCGCCCACCCATTGCTCTCCAGCCACTCAATGCTCCATGACCCCGCCCACCCATTGCTCTCCACCCACTCAATACTCCATGACCCCGCCCACCCATTGTTCTCCAGCCAATGCTCCCTGACCCCGCCCACCCATTGCTCTTCAGCCACTCAATGCTCCATGACCCCGCCCACCCATTGCTCTCCAGCCACTCAATGCTCCATGACCCCGCCCACCCATTGCTCTCCACCCACTCAATGCTCCATGACCCCGCCCACCCATTGCTCTCCACCCACTCAATGCTCCATGACCCCGCCCACCCATTGCTCTCCAACCACTCAATGCTCCATGACCCCACCCACCCATTGCTCTCCACCCACTCAATGCTCCATGACCCCGCCCACCCATTGCTCTCCACCCACTCAATGCTCCCTGACCCCGCCCACCCATTGCTCTCCACCCACTCAATGCTCCATGACCCCACCCACCCATTGCTCTCCAGCCACTCAATGCTCCATGACCCCGCCCACCCATTGCTCTCCACCCACTCAATGCTCCCTGACCCCGCCCACCCATTGCTCTCCACCCACTCAATGCTCCATGACACCGCCCACCCATTGCTCTCCAGCCACTCAATGCTCCCTGACCCCGCCCACCCATTTCTCTCCACCCACTCAATGCTCAATGACCCCGCCCACCCATTGCTCTCCAGCCACTCAAAGCTCCATGACCCCGCCCACCCATTGTTCTCCAGCCAATGCTCCATGACCCCACCCACCCATTGCTCTCCACCTACTCAATGCTCCATGACCCCGCCCACCCATTGCTCTCCACCCACTCAATGCTCCATGACCCCGCCCACCCATTGCTCTCCAGCCACTCAATGCTCCATGACCCCGCCCACCCATTGCTCTCCAGCCACTCAATGCTCCAAGACCCCGCCCACCCATTGCTCTCCACCCACTTAATGCTTCATGACCCCGCCCACCCATTGCTCTCCACCCACTCAATGCTCCATGACCCCGCCCACCCATTGCTCTCCAGCCACTCAATGCTCCATGACCCCACCCACTCATTGCTCTCCACCCACTCAATGCTCCATGACCCCGCCCACCCATTGCTCTCCACCCACTCAATGCTCCATGACCCCGCCCACCCATTGCTCTCCACCCACTCAATGCTCCATGACCCCGCCCACCCATTGCTCTCCAGCCACTCTATGCTCCATGACCCCGCCCACCCATTGCTCTCCACCCACTCAATGCGCCATGACCCCGCCCACTCATTGATCTCCACCCACTCAATGCTCCATGACCCCGCCCACCCATTGCTCTCCACCCACTCAATGCTCCATGACCCCGCCCACCCATTGCTCTCCACCCACTCATTGCTCCATGACCCCGCCCACCCATTGCTCTCCACCCTCTCAATGCTCCATGACCCCGCCCACCCATTGCTCTCCACCCTCTCAATGGTCCATGACCCCGCCCACCCATTGCTCTCCACCCTCTCAATGCTCCATGACCCCGCCCACTCATTGCTCTCCAGCCAATGCTCCATGACCCCGCCCACCCATTGCTCTCCAGCCACTCGATGTTCCATGACCCCGCCCACCCATTGCTCTCCACCCACTCAATGCTCCATGACCCCGCCCACTCATTGCTCTCCAGCCAATGCTCCATGACCCCGCCCACCCATTGCTCTCCAGCCACTCAATGCTCCATGACCCCGCCCACCCATTGCTCACCACCCACTCAATGCTCCCTGACCCCGCCCACCCATTGCTCTCCACCCACTCAATGCTCCATGACCCCGCCCACCCATTGCTCTCCAGCCACTCAATGTTCCATGACCCCGCCTACCCATTGCTCTCCAGCCACTCAATGCTCCCTGACCCCGCCCACCCATTGCTCTCCACCCACTCAATGCTCCATGACCCCGCCCACCCATTGCTCTCCACCCACTCAATGCTCCATGACCCCGCCCACCCATTGCTCTCCACCCACTCAATGCTCCATGACCCCGCCCACCCATTGCTCTCCACCCACTCAATGCTCCATGACCCCGCCCACCCATTGCTCTCCACTCACTCAATGCTCCATGACCCCGCCCACCCATTGCTCTCCACCCACTCAATGCTCCATGACCCCGCCCACCCATTGCTCTCCACTCACTCAATGCTCCATGACCCCGCCCACCCATTGCTCTTCAGCCACTCAATGCTCCATGACCCCGCCCACCCATTGCTCTCCAGCCACTCAATGTTCCATGACCCCGCCCACCCATTGCTCTCCAGCCACTCAATGCTCCATGACCCCGCCCACCCATTGCTCTCCACCCACTCATTGCTCCATGACCCCGCCCACCCATTGCTCTCCACCCACTCAATGCTCCATGACCCCGCCCACCCATTGCTCTCCACCCACTCATTGCTCCATGGCCCCGCCCACCCATTGCTCTCCACCCACTCAATGCTCCATGACCCCGCCCACTCATTGCTCTCCACTCACTTAATGCTCCATGACCCCGCCCACCCATTGCTCTCCAGCCACTCAATGCTCCATGACCCCGCCCACCCATTGCTCTCCACCCACTCAATGCTCCATGACCCCGCCCACCCATTGCTCTCCACCCACCCAATGCTCAATGACCCCGCCCACTCATTGCTCTCCACTCACTTAATGCTCCATGACCCCGCCCACCCATTGCTCTCCAGCCACTCAATGCTCCATGACCCCGCCCACCCATTGCTCTCCACCCACTCAATGCTCCATGACCCCGCCCACTCATTGCTCTCCAGCCAATGCTCCATGACCCCGCCCACCCATTGTTCTCCAGCCAATGCTACATGACCCCGCCCACCCATTGCTCACCACCCACTCAATGCTCCATGACCCCGCCCACCCATTGCTCTCCAGCCACTCAATGCTCCATGACCCCGCCCACCCATTGCTCTCCACCCACTCAATGCTCCATGACCCCGCCCACCCCTTGCTCTCCACCCACTCAATGCTCCATGACCCCGCCCACCCATTGCTCTCCAGCCACTCAATGCTCCATGACCCCGCCCACCCCTTGCTCTCCACCCACTCAATGCTCCATGACCCCGCCCACCCATTGCTCTCCACCCACTCAATGCTCCATGACCCCGCCCACCCATTGCTCTCCAGCCACTCAATACTCCATGACTCCGCCCACCCACAAAGCCCCGGATTGTAGAAACAACATGAAAGGGGTGGAAAAGAGGAAGAAGAAAGGGAAATTCAGGAGTAGGAACAGGACCGTTACCATGACAGCAGCATCGCAGTGACAGGCCCGTTACCATGACAGCAGCATCGCAGTGACAGGCCCGTTACCATGACAGCAGCATCGCAGTGACAGGCCCGTTACCATGACAGCAGCACCGTAGTGACAGGCCCGTTACCATGACAGCAGCACTGTAGTGACAGGACCGTTACCATGACAGCAGCACCACAGTGACAGGCCCGTTGCCATGACAGCAGCACCGCAGTGACAGGCCCGTTACCATGACAGCAGCGCCGCAGTGACAGGCCCGTTGCCATGACAGCACTGTAGTGACAGGCCCGTTGCCATGACAGCAGCGCCGAAGTGACAGGCCCGTTGCCATGACAGCAGTGACGCAGTGACAGGCCTGTTACCATGACAGCAGCACCGCAGTGACAGGCCCGTTGCCATGACAGCACTGTAGTGACAGGACCGTTACCATGACAGCACTGTAGTGACAGGCCCGTTGCCATGACAGCAGTGACGCAGTGACAGGCCCGTTGCCATGACAGCACCGCAGTGACAGGACCGTTACCATGACAGGACCGTTACCATGACAGCACCGCAGTGAAAGGCCCGTTACCATGACAGCACCGCAGTGACAGGCCCGTTGCCATGACAGCACTGTAGTGACAGGACCGTTACCATGACAGCACTGTAGTGACAGGCCCGTTGCCATGACAGCAGTGACAGGCCCGTTACCATGACAGCAGCATCACAGTGACAGGCCCGTTGCCATGAAAGCAGTGTCGCAGTGACAGGCCCGTTGCCATGACAGCAGCACCACAGTGACAGGCCCGTTGCCATGACAGCAGCATCGCAGTGACAGGCCCGTTGCCATGACAGCAGCATCGCAGTGACAGGCCCGTTGCCATGACAGCAGCATCGCAGTGACAGGCCCGTTGCCATGACAGCAGCATCGCAGTGACAGGCCAGTTACCATGACAGCAGCATCGCAGTGACAGGCCCGTTGCCATGACAGCAGCATCGCAGTGACAGGCCCGTTGCCGTGACAGCAGCATCGCAGTGACAGGCCCGTTGCCATGACAGCAGTATCGCAGTGACAGGCCCGTTACCATGACAGCAGTGACGCAGTGATGGGCCCGTTGCCATGACAGCAGCACCACAGTGACAGGCCCGTTGCCATGACAGCAGCATCGCAGTGACAGGCCCGTTACCATGACAGCAGTGACGCAGTGACAGGCCCGTTGCCATGACGCCTGGCAGGATCACAATGCGCTTTGGGACAGTTTTTCACGATTTATTTTTCACAACTCTACAAAAATACAGTTCTTCTATGTGAGCAGTAAAATGGAGAATTCATCTCCCGGGGGCGGAGCCGGGGTTCGGGGGGCGGAGCCGGGAGGGTGCCGCAGTCCTAGTGTCCGAGTGTAGAAATGTGTCCAGGAGTGTCGCAGGGGGCGGGGCCTCGTCACACACAACACACTGAGGCCGACGCCCCACCAGGTGGCGCCACATTTCGGGAGTGGCGCGTTTCGCGCCCCCTCTGTCGGAGGGGGCGGGGCTTGTTTGGCACGGGGAAGGCGGGGCTCACTCGGCAGTGACTTTAGTCTTTTCATTAAGGTGCAAATATTTGGTGCCGGTGAGAAAGAAAGATGGCGACACGCGTATGGCACGGAGGCTGCTGTTCCCGCCCCTTTCACGGCAGCCCCGCCCCTCCCAGCACCAGGTTCCGCAGCTCCACGGTGCTCATCTGCGGGTCGTCCAGGTCGGAGTCGGGGGATTCGTCGTCGCTCTGCCCTCCCAGCATTACCTGCTGCACCGCGAGGGTGGCGCCATCCGAGGTCAGCGAGTGCAGGGTGTCCGCGCCCAACGCGCCTGGTGACGACAGCGCCACCAAACCACCTGCAGGGGGAGACAATGAGGTCACAATATGGCAGCCATGCTACAAGACACGCCCCCCACACAAGACACGCCCCCACACCACAAGACACGCCCCCGCCGACCCAACACTCACCATCCTCCGAGTCCGCCATCTCGTCCCCCTGTTGGGCCCCGCCCCCGGCAATTGAGTCCGGCCAGAATCTCTGCACCGGGCGGCTCTGGCTGCTCTTCTTCTTGGCCTTCGGGGTATCGGTGGCGCTGGAGTCCAGCATCGGCTGAAGGATCCGCCTCCGCGCATTGATGAACCTGCAGGGGGAAGAGCAGACCCTCAGGGGCGGAGTCAGACAAAGCCCTGCCCACTCAATGCTCCCCGACTCCTACCAGACCCTCAGGGGCGGAGTCAGACAAAGCCCTGCCCACTCAATGCTCCCCGACTCCTCCCAGACCCTCAGGGGCAGAGTCAGACTAAGCCCTGCCCACTCAATGCTCCCCGACTCCTCCCAGACCCTCAGGGGCAGAGTCAGACTAAGCCCTGCCCACTCAATGCTCCCCGACTCCTAGCAGACCCTCGGGGGCGGGGTCAGACAAAGCCCTGCCCATTCAATGCTTCCCGACTCCTATCAGACCCTCGGGGGCGGGGTCAGACAAAGCCCTGCCCACTCAATGCTCCCCGACTCCTACCAGGCCCTCAGGGGCGGAGTCAGACAAAGCCCTGCCCACTCAATGCTCCCCGACTCCTCCCAGACCCTCAGGGGCGGAGTTAGACAAAGCCCTGCCCACTCAATGCTCCCCGACTCCTATCAGACCCTCAGGGGCGGAGTCAGACAAAGCCCTGCCCACTCAATGCTCCCCGACTCCTATCAGACCCTTGGGGGTGGAGTCAGACAAAGCCCTGCCCACTCAATGCTCCCCGACTCCCACCAGACCCTCGGGGGCGGAGTCAGACAAAGCCCTGCCAACTCAATGCTCCCGACTCCTACCAGACCCTCAGGGGCGGAGTCAGACAAAGCCCTGCCCACTCAATGCTCCCCGACTCCTCCCAGACCATCAGGGGCAGAGTCAGACTAAGCCCTGCCCACTCAATGCTCACGACTCCTACCAGACCCTCGGGGGTGGAGTCAGACAAAGCCCTGCCCACTCAATGCTCACGACTCCTACCAGACCCTCAGGGGCGGAGTCAGACAAAGCCCTGCCCACTCAATGCTCCCCGACTCCTACCAGACCCTCAGGGGCGGAGTCAGACAAAGCCCTGCCCACTCAATGCTCCCCGACTCCTACCAGACCCTCGGGGGCGGAGTCAGACAAAGCCCTGCCCACTCAATGCTCCCCGACTCCCACCAGACCTCAGGGGCGGAGTCAGACAAAGCCCTGCCCACTCAATGCTCCCCGACTCCTACCAGACCCTCAGGGGCGGAGTCAAACAAAGCCCTGCCCACTCAATGCTCACGACTCCTACCAGACCCTCAGGGGCAGAGTCAGACAAAGCCCTGCCCACTCAATGCTCCCTGACTCCTACCAGACCCTCAGGGGCGGAGTCAGACAAAGCCCTGCCCACTCAATGCTCCCCGACTCCTATCAGACTCTCAGGGGCAGAGTCAGACTAAGCCCTGCCCACTCAATGCTCCCCGACTCCTACCAGACCCTCAGGGGCGGAGTCAAACAAAGCCCTGCCCACTCAATGCTCACGACTCCTACCAGACCCTCAGGGGCAGAGTCAGACAAAGCCCTGCCCACTCAATGCTCCCTGACTCCTACCAGACCCTCAGGGGCGGAGTCAGACAAAGCCCTGCCCACTCAATGCTCCCCGACTCCTATCAGACTCTCAGGGGCGGAGTCAGACAAAGCCCTGCCCACTCAATGCTCCCCGACTCCTATCAGACCCTTGGGGGTGGAGTCAGACAAAGCCCTGCCCACTCAATGCTCCCCCACTCCTACCAGACCCTCAGGGGCGGAGTCAGACAAAGCCCTGCCCACTCAATGCTCCCCGACTCCTACCAGACCCTCAGGGGCGGAGTCAGACAAAGCCCTGCCCACTCAATGCTCCCCGACTCCTATCAGACTCTCAGGGGCGGAGTCAGACAAAGCCCTGCCCACTCAATGCTCCCCGACTCCTATCAGACCCTTGGGGGTGGAGTCAGACGAAGCCCTGCCCACTCAATGCTCCCCGACTCCCACCAGACCCTCGGGGGCGGAGTCAGACAAAGCCCTGCCAACTCAATGCTCCCGACTCCTACCAGACCCTCAGGGGCGGAGTCAGACAAAGCCCTGCCCACTCAATGCTCCCCGACTCCTCCCAGACCATCAGGGGCAGAGTCAGACTAAGCCCTGCCCACTCAATGCTCCCCGACTCCTATCAGACCCTCGGGGGTGGAGTCAGACAAAGCCCTGCCCACTCAATGCTCCCCCACTCCTACCAGACCCTCAGGGGCGGAGTCAGACAAAGCCCTGCCCACTCAATGCTCCCCGACTCCTATCAGACCCTCGGGGGTGGAGTCAGACAAAGCCCTGCCCACTCAATGCTCCCCCACTCCTACCAGACCCTCAGGGGCGGAGTCAGACAAAGCCCTGTCCACTCAATGCTCCCCGACTCCTACCAGACCCTCAGGGGCGGAGTCAGACAAAGCCCTGCCTACGCAATGCTCCCCGACTCCTACCAGACCCTCAGGGGCGGAGTCAGACAAAGCCCTGCCCACTCAATGCTCCCCAACTCCTACCAGACCCTCAGGGGCGGAGTCAGACAAAGCCCTGTCCACTCAATGCTATCCAACTCCTATCAGACCCTCGGGGGCGGAGTCAAAGCCCTGCCCACTCAATGCTCACTCCACACATTTACCTCTGCCCACTCAATGCTCTATGGCCCCGCCCATAGCCCTCCACCTACTCAATGGTCCCGCCCATAGCCCTCCACCTACTCAATGGCCCCGCCCATAGCCCTCCACCTACTCAATGTTTGATGACCCCTCCCATTGGCACACTTACTGCTCCCTTAGCCCCTCCCATGCCCTCCACCCACATAATGCTTGATGACTCCACTTCACCCACCCAAAGCTCTGTGAACTCACCAGACCTCTTGCTCCCCGCCCACTCAATGCTCTATGGCCCCGCCCATTGCCCTCTAGTGTTGGATTGTGGGTAATGCAGCTACTCACCAGTTGTTCACCTGCAGTAAAGTCAGGTTAGTCTGAGCTGCAATCTGCTTCTTCTCATCCTCAGTGGGGTACGGGTGCTGCGGGAAGTACAAGGTACACGCATATTTAACAAGTGGGCGGAGTCACCGGAGAGCATTATGGGTGCAGACATCCCACAGGTCATAATACAAACATGTATCCTGTCCGCCCCTCCCCCAGGTGAGTAATGTGCCCCTCCCCCATATGAGTCCTGTCTGCTCCTCCCCTGGATGAGTCACGTGCCCCTCCCCCAGATGCGTCCTGTCTGCCCCTCCCACAGATGCGTCCCGTCTGGCTCTCCCCCTCCCCCAGATGAGTCATGTGCCCCTCCCCTCCCCTAGATGAGTCATGTGCCCCTCCCCCAGTTGCGTCCAGTCTGCCCCTCCCCCAGATGGGTCCTGTCTGCCCCTCCCCCCAGCTGCGTCCTGTCTGCCCCTCCCTAGATGAGTCATGTACCCCTCCCTGTCTGCCCCTCCCCCAGATGAGTCATGTGCCCCTCCCCCAGATGAGTCATGTACCCCTTGCCCTGTCTGCCCCTCCCCCAGCTGCATCCTGTCTGCCCCTCCCCCAGATGAGTTCTGTCTGCCCCTCCACAGATGAGTCATGTACCCCTCCCCCTGTCTGCCCCTCCCCCAGATGAGTCATGTGCCCCTCCCCCAGCTGCATCCTGTCTGCCCCTCCCCCAGATGAGTCATGTGCCCCTCCCCCAGCTGCATCCTGTCTGCCCCTCCCCAGATGAGTCATGTACCCCTCCCCCTGTCTGCCCCTCCCCCAGATGAGTCCTGTCTGCCCCTCCCCCAGCTGCATCCTGTCTGCCCCTCCCCCAGATGAGTTCTGTCTGCCCCTCCCCCAGATGAGTCCTGTTTGCCCCTCCCCCAGATGAGTCCTATTTGCCCCTCCCCTGGATGAGTCATGTGCCTCTCCCCCTGTCTGCCCCTCCCCCAGATGAGTCATGTACCCCTTGCCCTGTCTGCCCCTCCCCCAGATGAGTCATGTGCCCCTCCCCCAGCTGCATCCTGTCTGCCCCTCCCCCAGATGAGTTCTGTCTGCCCCTCCCCCAGATGAGTCCTATTTGCCCCTCCCCTGGATGAGTCATGTGCCTCTCCCCCTGTCTGCCCCTCCCCCAGATGAGTCATGTACCCCTTGCCCTGTCTGCCCCTCCCCCAGATGAGTCATGTACCCCTCCCCCTGTCTGCCCCTCCCCCAGATGAGTCATGTGCCCCTCCCCCAGCTGCATCCTGTCTGCCCCTCCCCAGATGAGTCATGTGCCCCTCCCCCAGATGAGTCATGTGCCCCTCCCCCAGCTGCATCCTGTCTGCCCCTCCCCAGATGAGTCATGTACCCCTCCCCCTGTCTGCCCCTCCCCCAGATGAGTCATGTGACCCTCCCCCAGCTGCATCCTGTCTGCCCCTCCCCCAGATGAGTCTTGTCTGCCCCTCCCCCAGATGAGTCCTGTCTGCCCCTCCCCCAGCTGCATCCTGTCTGCCCCTCCCCCAGATGAGTCCTGTCTGCCCCTCCCCCAGCTGCATCCTGTCTGCCCCTCCCCCCCCAGCTGCGTCCTGTCTGCCCCTCCCTAGATGAGTCATGTACCCCTCCCTGTCTGCCCCTCCCCCAGATGAGTCATGTGCCCCTCCCCCAGATGAGTCATGTACCCCTTGCCCTGTCTGCCCCTCCCCCAGCTGCATCCTGTCTGCCCCTCCCCCAGATGAGTCCTGTCTGCCCCTCCCCCAGCTGCATCCTGTCTGCCCCTCCCCCAGATGAGTTCTGTCTGCCCCTCCCCCAGATGAGTTCTGTCTGCCCCTCCCCCAGATGAGTCCTGTTTGCCCCTCCCCCAGATGAGTCCTATTTGCCCCTCCCCTGGATGAGTCATGTGCCTCTCCCCCTGTCTGCCCCTCCCCCAGATGAGTCATGTACCCCTTTCCCTGTCTGCCCCTCCCCCAGATGAGTCATGTGCCCCTCCCCCAGCTGCATCCTGTCTGCCCCTCCCCCAGATGAGTTCTGTCTGCTCCTCCCGCAGATGTGTCCTGTCTGCCCCTCCCCCAGATGTGTCCTGTCTGCCCCTCCCCCAGATGAGTCCTGTCTGCCCCTCCCCCAGATGAGTCCTGTCTGCCCCTCCCCCAGATGAGTCCTGCCTGCCCCTCCCCCAGATGAGTCCTGTCTGCCCCTCCCCCAGATGAGTCCTGTCTGCCCCTCCCCCAGATGAGTCCTGCCTGCCCCTCCCCCAGATGAGTCCTGTCTGCCCCTCCCCCAGATGAGTCCTGTCTGCCCCTCCCCCAGATGAGTCCTGTCTGCCCCTCCCCCAGATGAGTCCTGTCTGCCCCTCCCCCAGATGAGTTCTGTCTGCTCCTCCCCAGATGTGTCCTGTCTGCCCCTCCCCCAGATGAGTCCTGTCTGCCCCTCCCCCAGATGAGTCCTGTCTGCCCCTCCCCCAGATGAGTCCTGTCTGCCCCTCCCCCAGATGAGTCCTGTCTGCCCCTCCCCCAGATGAGTCCTGTCTGCCCCTCCCCCAGATGAGTCCTGTCTGCCCCTCCCCCAGATGAGTTCTGTCTGCCCCTCCATCAGATGAGTCCTGTCTGCCCCTCCCCCAGATGAGTCCTGTCTGCCCCTCCCCCAGATGAGTCCTGTCTGCCCCTCCCCCAGATGAGTCCTGTCTGGCCCTCCCCCAGATGAGTCCTGTCTGGCCCTCCCCCAGATGAGTCCTGTCTGGCCCTCCCCCAGATGAGTCCTGTCTGGCCCTCCCGCAGATGAGTCCTGTCTGCCCCTCCCCCAGATGAGTCCTGTCTGCCCCTCCCCCAGATGAGTCCTGTCTGGCCCTCCCCCAGATGAGTCCTGTCTGGCCCTCCCCCAGATGAGTCCTGTCTGCCCCTCCCCCAGATGAGTCCTGTCTGCCCCTCCCCCAGATGAGTCCTGTCTGCCCCTCCCCCAGATGAGTCCTGTCTGCCCCTCCCCCAGATGAGTCCTGTCTGCCCCTCCCCAGATGAGTCCTGTCTGCCCCTCCCCCAGATGAGTCCTGTCTGCCCCTCCCCCAGATGAGTCCTGTCTGCCCCTCCCCCAGATGAGTCCTGTCTGCCCCTCCCCCAGATGAGTCCTGTCTGCCCCTCCATCAGATGAGTCCTGTCTGCCCCTCCCCCAGATGAGTCCTGTCTGCCCCTCCCCCAGATGAGTCCTGTCTGCCCCTCCCCCAGATGAGTCCTGTCTGCCCCTCCCCCAGATGAGTCCTGTCTGGCCCTCCCCCAGATGAGTCCTGTCTGGCCCTCCCCCAGATGAGTCCTGTCTGGCCCTCCCCCAGATGAGTCCTGTCTGGCCCTCCCGCAGATGAGTCCTGTCTGCCCCTCCCCCAGATGAGTCCTGTCTGCCCCTCCCCCAGATGAGTCCTGTCTGCCCCTCCCCCAGATGTGTCCTGTCTGCCCCTCCCCCAGATGTGTCCTGTCTGCCCCTCCCCCAGATGAGTCCTGTCTGCCCCTCCCCCAGATGAGTTCTGTCTGCCCCTCCCCCAGATGAGTCCTGTCTGCCCCTCCCCAGATGAGTCCTGTCTGCCCCTCCCCAGATGAGTCCTGTCTGCCCCTCCTGAAGGGTGAAATGCTTAGCCTAATGGCGGCCATGTTAAAAAATACAATTCAGTGATTACTCACCTGTAGAATTGGTATTATGAGTATACAATACGTCCTGCTCCAGAAAATAATCATTACACTTGGGTATTACTCCGCCAGATGGCGCTGCACTGCAGAGACATGTAAAACAGGCTCCTCCCGGCCCCTCAAATACCCGGGGACCTCCCACAAATCCCCAGCATTGAAAAGCAGTGAACGAGAAGCCGGGAGAATGAAAACAGAACCAACTAGTAACTAAAAAAAACAAGATAACAATCACCAAACAGGGGATCCAAGGATAATGCAACCAAGGGTGGGGGTGGAGCAGGACGTACTATATACTCATAATACCAATTCTACAGGTGAGTAATCACAGAATTGTATTACTCTTAGTATACAGCACGTCCTGCTCCAGATAAGAATCATTACACTTGGGACATCCAATAGCAGTGTCCATAAAGTAGGGTGGGATCCCCAAGAAAAAGTAACAGCAGACAGTTTAATACCACTGCCGCCTGCAGAACCTTGCGGCCAAAAACAGCATCAGCTGAGGCCCTAACATCAACCTTGTAAAACTTTGAAAAGGTATGAACAGAAGACCAAGTAGCGGCCTTGCAAACTTGTTCAACAGAAGCCTGGTGCTGAAAAGCCAAGAGGCCCCAATAGCACGAGTGGAATGAGCCGTAAGGTGGAAGGGAGGATTCTTCCCCTTAGCAGAATAGGCCTGAATCACAGCCTGACGATTCCACTTGCTGATAGTAGACTTGGCAGGAGATAAACCTTTCCTAGGACCAGAAGGGACCACAAAAAGAGCATCAGTTTTCCTGAAAGGTGCAGTAGCCACCAGATAGTACTTCAGACACCTAACCACATCCAAAGAGTGCAAAACCCTCTCCTTAGCATTGCTAGGATTAGGGCACAAAGAAGGAAGAACAATGTCCTGATTCAAATGAAAAGCAGACACTACCTTAGGCAGAAAGTCAGGTTTGAAACGAAACACCACCTTGTCCTGGTGTCTCTCATAGTAGAGGGCTGGATGGAAAGCGCCGCCAACTCAGAAACACGCCTGACAGAAGTGATAGCCACCAGAAACACAACCTTGAGCGTAAGAATGGCCAAGGCAGCATCCTGCACAGGTTCAAAGGGAGCACCCTGCAAGGCTGACAGGACCAAGTTCAAATCCCAAACAGACACCATAGGCTTACGTGGGGGGCGCACATGAGTAACACCCTGGAAAAAGGTCCTGATCAGAGAATGCTGGGCAAAGGACCTCTGGAAGAAAACAGCCAGGGCAGAGACCTTACCCTTCAGAGTACTGTGTTGGAGCTCCATCTCCAACCCATGCTGCAGGAACTCCAGGATCCTGGGAATAGAGAACACATGACAGGGAAGAGACTTAGACTCACACCAGTCAATGTAGGCACGCCAAACCCTATAGTAAATAGAAGAAGAGGACTTCTTCCTAGCCTTTATCATGGTATCAACAACAGAGACAGACAGC
Source organism: Gastrophryne carolinensis (assembly GCA_027917425.1). NCBI lineage: Eukaryota > Metazoa > Chordata > Amphibia > Anura > Microhylidae > Gastrophryne > Gastrophryne carolinensis. Next base: position 96,059 of record JAQIHN010000016.1, read on the forward strand.
CCCTTTCTCCACCAAGATGGAGGTTTCAGCAGCCAGGCCGTCAAGCCAGAGTTTGTAAATTGGGATGGCGTAGTGAGCCCTGAGTGAGCAGGTCTGGCACCCTGGGCAGAGTGTACTGATCTACTGCCAGCTGCACCATGTCTGCGAATCACATTCTTCTTGGCCACCTGGGGGCCACCAGTATTGCTGGCACCCCCTCCAGAGCAATCTTGCGCAGAACCCTGCCCAACAGGGGGAATGGAGGGAAGACATACAGAACTGAAAGTCCTGCCATGAAATTGCTAGAGCATCCGTGGCCAAGGCCAGAGGATCCTGGAACAGGGAGACAAAGGCCGGGAGCTTGTGATTGTGACGGGACGCAAACAGATCCACATCTGGTTGGCCCCAACGGTGACACAGAGATTGAAACACCCTGTTGCAGAGGGACCATTCTCCCAGGCGAGAGGTCCCCCTGCTCAGAGAGTCTGCCTGCAGATTCTCCACCCCCGGAATGTACACAGCTGATATGCAGGGAACATTGTCCTCCGCCCAGGCCAGGATCAGACACTTCCTTGAGGGCCCCCTTGCTCTGGGTCCCTCCCTGATGATTGATGTAGGCAACCGCTGTCTGGTTGTCCGAGCGTACCTGAATAGGCAGGCCCCGAAGATGTTGGGTCAAGTGAGCCAGAACCAACCTGATCGCCCTCAGTTCCAGAATGTTGATAGGTGTGTGGGCCTCCTGAGGGCTCCACTGCCCTTGGAATTGTAGGGACTTCCAGAAGCCCCCCCAACCTGTCAGACTGGCATCCGTGGTGACCGTCTCCCAGCAGGGGGCCAGTAAGGATCTGCCCGACAACAGATTCCTGGAGTCCAGCCACCACGAGAGGGACCGCCTGACTAGGGGGGACAGAACAAGGACCTGGTCCAGGGACGCAGAATCCTTGTCCCATATGTCCCATACTGACAAGAGGTGGAGTTGCAGAGGCCTCATGTGAAACTGGGCATAAGGAACCGCCTCAAAGCACGACACCATCAGGCCCACCAGCTGCATTCCCTGCCTGATGGATGAGGGCAAGATAGAAGGAACTGAACCTGCGCTAGCAGACTGTCCACCTTCTGCTGAGGAAGAAAAATCCTTGCCTGAACTGTATCCAGATTCATGCCCAGGAAGGGAGTCACCAAGGAGGGAGACAGGGAAGATTTGGGATGGTTGATCACCCAGCCGAATGACTCCAGTGTGGACACTACTCACTGAGTATCCAGCTCTGCCTGTTGGAGGCACTGAGAAGTGATGAGAAGGTCGTCCAAATAGGGCAGCATGCAAATGCCCTGAGCAGAGCCATCACTCCTGCCAGCACCTTGGTGAACACTCTGGGAGCTGAAGTGAGACCGAAGGGCAATGCCACAAATTGGTAGTGCTGATCCTCCAGAGCGAACCTGAGGAATCTCTGATTACCTGGAAAGATGGGAATATGAAGGTAAGCATCCTTGATGTCCACAGAGGTCATGAAGTCCCCTGTACGCAGGGAACTGATAGCAGAGCGCAGAGTTTCCATGCAAAAGCGCCTGCACCTGACAAATTTGTTGAGGATCTTCAAGTCCAGGATGGGCCTGACTGACCCATCTCTTTTGGGCACAGTGAAAAGGTTGGAATAGAAACCCTTGCCCCTGACAGATGACCAACAGGGACCTGACAGATGACCCCCAGCTCCAGAAGGCTTTGCACCGCCAGAATTAGAGCCCGAGCTGACATGGGGTCCTGAGACATCCAGGATCTGATAAATCTTGGGGGCGGCCAGGCAGCAAACTCTATCTTGTAACCGGAGGACACTACCTCCTGAATCCACCGGTCTGAGACATGAAGCCTCCAGACGCAAGCAAAATGCTGAAGCCGTCCCCCCACCCGGATGGGTTAGGGCGCCCCTTCATGCCTGAGGGGGCTTGGGAGAAGACTTAGGCTTGGAGCCCCAGGATGAGCCAGGGCGTCCACGTCCTCTGCCCCTACCCCAGAAATCTCCTCGGGCCCCAGTAAAGGAGATCCCCCTGTCTGGAGCCACAGTAGGGGGAAGAAAAGGAGCCTTGGCCCCGAAAGGGCAGAGACTGCCTTCTGCGCTGGGGTAACCTGCCTCCCTTAGCAAAGAGGTCCAGGCGGTCCCCAAACAGGCGTAGTCCTTTGAAGGGAAAACCAGTGAGAGCCTTCTTGGCAGCGTTGTCAGCTGCCCACTGGCGCAGCCAAACCGAGCGGTGTATAGCCACCACTAGGGCAGAGGCTCTGCCACACATCCTAAAGGTATCAACCAAGGCAGAGAGGACATAAGTCACAAAAACCTCACAACAAGAAAGAGCATTAAACTCTTCACTAGACACATCATCAGGAGCACCATCTAGGACACTTCTAAGAGTCCTAATAGCCACGGCTGTAATGTAGAGGCACAAACCGGGCGCAGCGCCGTCCCCACACAGGCAAAGGCATGGGACGCCAGCTGATCAATACGACGGTCCTCACCATCCCGCAGCATAGTAGAGTCAGGGGAATGCATGACAGAGGTGTTAGATAACCCTAGGACCGGGGCATCCACCTCTGGAGGGGATGACCAACCCTTTACCACATCAGCAGGAAAGGGATACCTCTTATCCCAACTCTTAGGGACTCCGGGAAGCCTGCTGGGACACTCCCATTCCTTGAGCATGAGATTATTAAAATGGGCTTGCTCAGGAAACTCTAAACGTGGTTTAGCAGTATGAAACAATTCCCCCTGCTGCCTGGGGGCCGCAACCGGGGGAGAGATAGACAGAACCTCAAAAATCTGAGCCAACAGCCTATCAGTATCATCTGGGGCCCAGGGGTCAGAGCCAGAATCATCATGACCCCTGGGCCTCTCATCAGATGACTCCGAGTCCTAGAACAACTCCCCTTCTTCCAAGGGGGTATAACCGGACAGTTCAAAGAACTCATCAGCTTCCATAGGGAAAAGAGTGACATCAGGCGTCAAGAGCCGCTTTTTAGCAGAGGCCTTACGTGCCATGGTATTAGCAAGCAACTTCTCAACACTAGTCAGTCTGGAAGACACATCAGGCTGAGAATCCCCACTGGTATGCAATGGGAGTCAAATTCAAGCTTGGGGGAGTCGGTGAAGCCATACATGGTGCAGGCCCAGCTACTGGTAAACCAGGCTGCAGCGCAAGCACCTGCTGGGCACAAGGTATACAGACCCGCACATTGTCAACACTAGTAGGGGACACTCCACAAGCTACACACAGCCGGGCTTGTTCCGAAGGAACCCCAAGCACATTATCCTGAGACCCCTCCATATGGTGATTATAGCCAATAGGGATTCACGCTATAACAGCAACCCGGGATGCCCCAATAGCCCGCTAGGGAAGTGGGAGTAATTAGCACACTAGGCCTCACAAAGTTTAGTAACTAAAGGAGGGGTAGGGCCGGGAGAAACCAATGGAGTTCGACCCGCCTGAAAGACATAAGCGAAGAGAACCCCATAAGCGACATGTATAATGACATAGGGTAAATAAAACTGCCCGCGGTAGGTAGATGCCAGCCACGCAGCAGACAGAATCCAGAGAAAAAGTGGTGCCGAGCATCCCTCGAGGGGCGGGCTGCGGAGACAGTGACGCAGAACGCGCCATCCACAGGCCCCGCCCCCCCGAAGAGTGCGAAGCAGCACATGTGAGAAGCAGCCAATGAAGGCGCATATTCAAACCGCAACCAGTGCAACCAAGTCAGTGCGGAGACTGAACAAAGTCAACAAGCACACCATCCGAGTGAAGCACCAACGCATAACCCCCCCCCCCCCCGAGAGCTACAAGGGAGAGTGAGGGAAGTCAGCGGCCACTTAACGTAGGGCCCACCGATAGACAGGGGCAAGTGGCAATGTCCCATAGAGGCTCACCACATGCCTATACCGCCTACCCTTTGGTGGGGGATTGCGGTGGAGCAGCGCTCCTAGGCACCTGACAGCGGTACTGCCTACCATCACCCGGACCAGCGCAGCCAAGACTGGGAGGCACAGTAATAATGGAATGGGTGGGAATAGTCCTACAGGGCTGCAGGCTAATAGCCCTGCTCACCTGCGAGGAGAGAGAGCCATCTTCTTGTCCTTCGCAGTCCAGACTGCAGAGAAATTCTGGGGATTTGTGGGAGGTCCCGGGTATTTGAGGTGCCGGGAGGAGCAAATTTCGCGGTCTCTGCAGTCCAGCGCCATCTGGCGGAGTAATACCCAAGAGTAATGATTCTTTTCTGGAGCAGGACGTACTGTATACTAAGAATAGAAGACTCAATTTCATATTCTATAATCTGATATTAATATTAGCTATATAGATATACATGTAATATGTTAAGTTCTGGGCATAAAGCTAACAGACGTTTTAGTGTGTAGGAAAGTCCTTCTCTCAGTGATTTGTCTAGATGTAGGTCACAGGAATCCCTTGAACTCCATTATCAGCAGACATATAGGAAAATAGTTCACACAGGAACCATGAGATTTGTTTCCAAACCTGTGTGAAGGTTTTTAGTTCCATCACAAAGGGAAGGGGGGGGAGGAAAGTGCTTCTTTTTTTGTGTGACATTTTGTATAAAAATGCAAGCTGGTTTTGAATAAAGCAGAGTCATGTGTTGAACTGTCTTGCTGTGTATGTCTCTCTTGATTCAATCACATGATTCTCTAACCGTTTGCTAAGGAAGAACGATACAGAGGTTGGGCGAGAGAAGCCATATAGACTTATCGGGGTTCGAGTTACCCCCCAAGAGAACTGGTGTCAGAAGTGTGGCTGCCCTGCATGACACGGTAAGTGCTTTTTAATTTATATACATTGTGACCTCTGCTATATGGCAGTTCAAGAATCCTAGGGAGATAAGTCTTTAGACCGTCCTGAGTGACGGCAGACCATCCTGAGAGGCGGCAAGGCTCTGAGTAGCCTAGTAAGAGATATATAGCGCTATATAGATATTTTGAAAAGGCTCTCTGACAACCTGTATCATTATCCCTTGAAAAACTTTTGCTTTTCTTTTCTGTCGCATAGAAGTGTAAGATCATTTGTCTTTGTTGTGTGGGACTGATAGGTGTGAAGGTGAGCATGCCTTAAACCACTGTTGCTGATAGGTGTGAAGGTAAGCACTACGGTTTAATATGGGACAAAATGATAGCAAATGTAAACCCTCGATAGGGGAAACTTGTAAGGAGTTTGTACTCAGGGTGTCAGGATCAGACCAATATGTAGATCCCTGGGTAAACTGTATGGCAGGCTGGACAGAATGTCTGGGTAGTTCCAGTCCATTCCCACGGGATGGAGATAAGTTTCACATGGATATGATTAAAGGTTTATGTTTGGGGGATCAAGCGGCATTCTCTTATTATCAAGGAGACCCAATTTGGGATAAAGATTTCATGCAGAAGGGTGGTGAAAACTGGTTAAAATATACCCCCGATTGGTTTAGAAGGATGACTAAGAGTGCCAAAAGGACATCCAATGCAGGGGACAAAGAGACCCCTGGCCTGCATGCCCTGGAACATAAATTAGGTCTGAATTTAAAATGTAAACAGGAGACTCAAACTACCTAAGGTCCCCACTCCCCCCCCCCCCCCGCCTTATGTACCACCTAAGAAAAACAGCCTCTATCCCTCCTTTACTGAGGAAGAGATAGAAGTCATAATAACCCCCGGGGTTATACAACAGATGCATGATGGAAAAGAAGATGACACCTTAGATAGTGAGGAAGAAGGCATAGAATTTACACCTAAATTATCAAAGGAACAATTTAACGCTGATAAAGAAGAACCAAAATGTGATGAGGGGATGATTTCTCCCCTGCGTCAAGTTAGTACTATATCTCTCATCCCGGGCTCTGCTTCTAGCCAGCGTGTTGAAACTAGGAGCTGATCAGGAGGAGAGACAAAAAGAGATACCAACGTAATGGCCCCATTTTTGACAGCAGGAAATGTATTAGTTAAGAAACCAATTGACATTAGGGATATAGACCATATAACCAAACACTGTCCAAAACCCACCATTAGTCCCTGAGGTACAGCGGCTTATTTAAAACGAGCTTGCAAAGGAAGGAATTACACATAAGAAGACATGAAACTAATTATAGATGCCATTATAGCTCCAAGTACCCCATGGGATTGGAATCATGTAAAAGCTATCAGTCATGTTCAGGAGGCAGATGTAAATCCCAAAGAATATGCCTTTTTAACCGACAGGGGTCAAAGACTAATGTGTGAAGAGCTAGAAAGGGAATTTGATATAGTGTTCCCTGGCAAATCTTCCCTGGCCACCGCCACTGCATGTAAACAAAAGAAAGGAGAATCAGCAGTAGAATTTCGGAAGAGATTTAATGACATTTGGGTTCATGACAGTGGACTGGGTCTGAGCGGGGAAATGCAAACCATCCTCATCCAGACCTTTTTAGCAAATCTAGACAGTAAATATAGCCTAATAGTAAAGCAATTAATTTCTGACTGGACTGGACTAAGCCAGCATCAATTTCAGGAAGCCCTTATGGGAAAGCTGTGGGATGTTTTGACATCCCCACAGTTAAAAACCCCACTCAACTCCACTGGCAGGGACAGGGTGTAAGGAGGGGTGGGGAAGGCTTTAAAAATAGAGGAGGCCTCAGTGGAAGAGTTTTCAGAGGAAATTTCACACAGAAAACAGGTTGTTTCAGGTGTGGTGCTCCTGACCACTAGAAGGCGCCATGCCCCTTCTCAGATGTGGACTTACAACAACAGGGGATTAGAACACAGCCCCCAACCCAACCACAGGCATACAACCTGAGACAGCAGCCACAAGGAACACAACAGGGTGTGACTGTCAAGTACCCTATTAACTGATCACAACAGAATCACCAGTGACGGTGCCCTGGAGGTGGTATCCCAGCATTTCCTATGGTCACCAAAAATTTCAAAGAAGCTCCACTAGTCGTTTTAGAAATCAATGTTGAAGTTATGGCAATGTTGGTGGATAGTGGAGCTACGTGCAGTGTGTTATGTGGAGATTACTACAGGGGACCAATGACTGATGCTGAGCCTTCTATGGGGATAAATGGGATACTAACCAAGACTTAAGTGGGATAAGAATATCAAATCGGCTCTGTTAATAACAAGAGAGGAATGGAATATTGAGGATCTAATAAGGCATTCAAGCACACCTCCACCTGTTAAAGCGGGGACCAGAATATTTAACTGGCTCTCCTATCCAATAAGAGAGGAATAAATCATGGAGGATTTTTAATAAGGCACTAAAGCTTATTATTATCTGGTAAGAGTATTTTGAAGGAGGTGGTGGGCACGGGATTCTCATCAGCATTTTGCCGTTATATACACATGGTGGAATTTGCTACAGTGATTTGAACATTCCTGTGATAGAAGGTCACTAAAATCCTTGGCCTTAGAGGATACTCTCAGATTGGGGAACCACCCCAGAAGCTTGGACTTTTTTAATATAATGTTTTAAGAGTTAAAGCTGACCTAAAGTGTGTTGTTTTATCATGGATTGCTCTGTGTTTCTGGAATAATATATTCCTTTAAGATTGTACCCAATTGCCCTACTTACTTACTAGGCCGAGACCTAATGGGCAAGTTGGGAATTAGTATAGACACAAACAAGCAGGGAGGACTGATTGTTAGATCACAAATTCTGCCTCTCTTAAAGGAAACAAGGGATACATTTTACACTTATAAGCCAGTTTCTCCCAAACACTTAGATGTGGATGACAGACTTTGGGCCAAGGGTCCATGGGATGTGGGTTTTGTGGACTGCACCCCATACAAGGCCACCCTAATACCAGGTGTAGGCCCCATGTATCACAAACAGTACCCCTTGTCAAAGGAAAAAGAGGAAGGCATAGATCCGATTATTCAGCACTTCCTCAAAGAAGGCATATTGGAAAGAGTGATTTCACCTTACAATACGCCTATCAACCCTGTAAGGAAATCAGATGGCCAATTCAGATTTGGACAAGATTTGAGGCCCATCAATAACTTGGTAGTACCCATTGCTCCCGTGGTCCCTGATGTGCCTACCTTGTTGACCTCCATACCTCACGATGCTGAGATATTTAGTGTTCTGGATTTGAGGAATGCCTTTTTAAGTGTGCTCACTGATAAAGAGACTAGGCTGATCTTTGCTTTTTGTTACAAAGGAGAACAGATCTTTTGGAATCGATTGCCACAGGGATTTATTGATTCCCCGGTAGTTTTGCCATTGTCCTCCGTGAAACACTTAGAGCATGGACACCCAGGTTTGGTTCGGTTCTGGTGACTTACGCGGATGACCTCCTACTTTGCAGCAGAACAGGGGAGGCCGGCCAGCAGGATGGTACTGGGTTACTACAAACCCTATGTGCAAGTGGTTTTAAAGTGTCTAAAGAGAAAAAGCAATGGTGCCAGGAGAAGGCTGAATATCTCGGTTTTGTATTGTCTAAAGGCCAGAGAGAAATGAGCCTTAAGAGAATTGCTGCCATTGTGGGTCTGCCCCGCCCACAGACCAAGAAAGACATGCTAACCTTTCTTGGCATGATTGGTTACTGCCGCCAATGGATACCTGATTTTTCTTTTTATGACAGCATCTTGCGAGCCCACACACATGTTGATCAGCCTGACACCATGCCTTTGTGTATTTAAAAAATGCTCTTGTATGCATGCCTGGACTTGGTCTCCCAGATTATGGAAAAATGTTTCATTTGTTTGCTAGGGAAAATTGTAAAACCATGGCTGGGGTCCTAGCTCAGGAGCACAGAGGCAAATTACGCCCAGTGGCATTTTTCTCTAAGGTCATGCCTACGCAGGTTCAGGGCATGCCTGCGTGTCTCAGGGCACTGGCATCGTGTGCTATGGTTGTTGAGATGGCTAGCACCCTGACCCAACCCTGAACACTTCTCACAATGTGTCATACCTCCTGAAGAATGTACATACCCAACACATGTCCGCACAGAGGTTAAGTGGGTACGAGGCGATTTTACTGTCAGACCCCAAACTGATCATCAAATACGCGGCTGCTACAGCAGGCCCAGCGCCCTTTCTTAATGCCTTATTGGGACTTAAAGGGGAACAGGACGAGTTAGTGCCCCCTCATAACTGTGTGATTGCCATTGACCAAGACACCTCTCCCAGACACGACTTATCTTCCACACCTTTACCTGACGCCATAGACGTCTTTGTAGATGGTTCCTGTTTCAGGCTCAATGACAACACATACCACGCAGGCTATGCCGTTGTACGCCTGCCAGATATTGTGGTTGAGGCTAAATCCATTCCTTACAAATCAGCTCAGGCAGCAGAACTCATAGCCCTTACTAGAGCATGTGAGATATTCGCTGGACAAAAGGTGAATATTTACTCTGATAGTCGTTATGCAAATGGTGTTGTCTTCGATTTTGGGTTGATTTGGAGCAGGAGAGGTTTTGTAGGAGCAGATGGGAAACAAATCTCTCACACAACGCTCATTCACAATTTGTTGCACGGCCTCCAGTTACCCGAGAAAATAGCAATCATCCATAGCAGAGCACACACAGGGGAGCAAACTGACATAGCTAGAGGGAATGCCTTTGCAGACCAAGTTGCCAAAGCAGTTGCTAGCTCCACCCCTTGGTCTGACACACCACCAGAAGGTCTGATGCCTATGCTCATACCAGACCCATCCTTTTTTGATCACACTCTACAGACATTACAAGACTATGCAACACCACAAGATTTACCAGACTGAGAAAGGGTAGGTGCACAAAACAATAATGTAGGTCTTTTGTGCAAAGAGGGGAAGCCTTGTATACCAGAAGCTAGTGCCCCTCTATTTATTGCACACTATCATGGCCTAGGACATAAGGGCTGGAAAACTACCTTTCAGGCCTTACAGCACGATTTTTACATCACTGATGGCAAGGAATTGACTAAACAATATGTCTCCAGATGCATTACTTGCATTAGGAGTAATTCGAGCAACCCGAATAAGGCCAAACATGATCACTTGATGTACCCAACTACTCTGCAGATTCCAGATGGGTAGAATGTTTTGTGACTACCAGAGAGGATGCTAAGACTGTGGTAAAACTACTCACACAGGAGATCATACTGCGTTAGGGCTGCCCCTTGCAGATATATAGTGACAACGGCCCCGCCTTCACAGCAAAAGTGTTTCAGGACAACAGGATTTTCTCCATTTGAGGTGTTAATGGGAAGAGCTTTCCCCACACCTTGGGGCAGGGTGCCCAGGGTCATAGAGCAGGGAGATCTAGACATAATCAGAGATGAATATGTGCAAAATTTAATTGTGACTCTGGATTCCTTGGAACAAAATGTCTCCTGGACCTCTCCTTTCTTTTCACAGGTACCCATGCACTCATTCCAGGTCGGAGACCATGCCGTGGCTGAATCCCACCAAGAAGCAGGAGTTTCTATTTGGGCCCGTGACCAGAGTGATAGCAGTGACACGCACAGCCATACTTGTGGAAGACTGCCAATCGTGGATACATGCTTCGCAAGTGAAAAAGGTGCCTGAAGACAAGAAGACCGTGCTACCTAGAGCAGAGGACAAGCAGACCGTGCTACCTAGAGCACAGGAAAAGCATAAAGTAGACACCCCATCCAAGGAGCCTGGAAGTCGTGAAGGACCCCAAGAGGAAGCTGGCAGGCCGGCCAGTGACGTGGTTGCTGAGTTCTGGACATCTGTGGAAGATCATGGGCATGGCAGCAGTGATGTTCTAGATCTTATAGGTTTCTCTGCATTGTCACTATGATAGACATTTGATGGGCCCCCTTGAAGCTGTTTGTTTTCCCAGGGGCCCTAATACCGCTGCTGCTGCCACTACCGCTAATAATATCCAGAGACGTGAACTGAACACTTTGCACCCTGGGTCACTCTTGCTGAAATTCAAATATGCTTATGCCATCAAATCAGGTTATAAAAAATGATGGATTTGCAGCAAATTGCATCCTAGTTCAGCCAGGATACCTCTTGTTGCGGCTCCTGTGAATTTTATCTCTTTATTGATAAGAACCCCTAAGATTGTTTTTCAAAATGTTACACGAACCAGTAATGAGAGCATATAATTCCCCATAATAGCAAGAACACACTTTCCTGATTGGTGTTTCCTGTTGGGAAGAATGAATGCAAGAGGGGGCAAAGTTAGTAGATATAGTGAATTGAATATCTCCTACACTGATAATGTCTTTAATAAATCTGCTATATAAAGTAATAATGAAACCCTTTGAAAAATACCATTTTGTGAATACCTGTAAAATGGGTATTATAAGTATGTCACACACCCCACTTCAGTCATTAATTATTACAATAGGATAATACCTACCGCTAGGTGGCAGCGTTGCAGAGAATCTCCAAAAAAGCAACAGGCCCCTCCCGGTCTATACATACCTGGTACCTCCCAATAATCCCCCAGTATTAGAACAGCAGTAAGACACGGTACCAGGAACAAACAAATGTAACCCTCAAACGTAAAGAACAAAACTTCACCATATAAAGAGCCAGGATACCAAAAAAAGGGCGGGTGAAGTGGGGTGTGTGACATACTTATAATACCCATTTTACAGGTGAGTATTCACAAAATGGTATTATTCTAAGTATGTCACACACCCCACTTCAGTCATTAATTATTACAATAGGGACATCCAACAGCAGTGTCCAGAAAAGGGCGGGTATCCACCAGGCAATAATGCAGACAAACTCAAACCACTGCAGCCTGCAGAACCTTGCGGCCAAAAACAGCATCCGCTGAGGCCCGCACATCAACCTTATAAAACTTAGAAAAGGTATGAACCGAAGACCAAGTCGCAGCCTTACAAACTTGTTCAACAGAAGCTTGGTGCTGAAAAGCCCAGGACGCACCAACCGCACGAGTAGAATGAGCAGTGACCCGAAAAGGGGGATCCTTCCCCTTGGCAGAGTAGGCCCCAACAATCGCCTGACGAATCCATTTGCTAATGGAAGACTTAGCCGGAACCAAACCCTTCCTAGGCCCACAGGGCACAACGAAAAAGGCATCAGTCTTACGAAAAGAAGACGTAGCACGTAGATAGTACCTGACACAACGTACAACATCCAAGCAGTGCAAAGCACTCTCCTTAACATTCTTAGGCTTAGGACACAAAGAAGGAAGAACAATGTCCTGGTTAAGATGAAAAGCAGAAACCACTTTAGGAAGAAAGTCTGACTTGAAGCGAAAAACCACTTTGTCCTGATGTTCCTCAAAATAAGGAGCCTGAATCGACAAGGCTGCCAACTCCGAAACACGCCGAACCGAAGTGATGGCCACCAGAAAGGCAACCTTCTGAGTCAAAGTGGACAGAGCAATATCCCGCAAAGGCTCAAAAGGAGGAGCCTGAAGAGCAGAGAGAACCAAATTCAAATCCCAAACAGGGAGTAACGGCTTCCTAGGAGGCCGCAGATGCGAAACCCCCTGGAAAAAAGTCTTGACCAAAGAATGACTAGCAAAAGACCTCTGAAAAAAGATAGACAAAGCAGAAACCTGCCCCTTCAAAGTACTCAGCTGAAGACCTGAGTCCAGCCCTGATTGAAGAAATTCCAAAATCCTAGAAATAGAAAAGACCCGGCAAGGCAAAGACCTAGCCTCACACCAATCAATATAAGATCTCTAAGACCTATAATAGATGGAAGAAGAAGATCTCTTCCTGGCACTAATAAGAGTCCGAATGACCGAATCCGAAAGACCCTCCTCCTTTAAGATGGAGGTTTCAGCAGCCAAGCCGTCAAAGCCAGCGTTTGTAAACTGGGGTAACACAGTTGGCCCTGAGTGAGAAGATCCGGCCGAAGAGGCAGATCGAACTGGTCCACTGCCAGACGAACGATGTCTGCGAACCACACCCGCCTTGGCCACCTTGGAGCCACGAGAATGGCGGGAACTCCTTCCAGAACCAACTTTCGCAGCGCCCTGCCTAGCATGGGAATCGGAGGAAACAGATAAAGAAACCCCAGGTCCCTCCAGCTCAGGGCCATGGCATCCACCGCCAGCGCCAGAGGATCCCGGGACAGTGACACGAATGTCGGAAGCTTGTGATTGTGATGAGAGGCAAACAGATCCACCTCCGGCGTCCCCCACCGGAGACAAAGCGACCGAAACACCTGGGGATGGAGAGACCATTCCCCCCGTCGGGACGCACACCGGCTCAGAAAGTCCGCCTCGGTGTTTTCCACTCCTGGAATGTAAACTGCCGAGATGCACGGGACATGAGTCTCTGCCCAAACTAGAATCAGAGACACCTCCCTGTGGGCACCCAGACTGCAAGTCCCTCCTTGATGATTGATGAAGCTGAAGCGTCCTCGTATGAAACTGCGCAAAGGGAACTGCCTCGAACGAGGCCACCATCAACCCCACCAGTCTCATCCCTAGCCGAATGGACGGGCGAGGATGGGAGAGAAGAAGCTGAGCCAACTCCTGAATCAACAGAACCTTGGCCTGAGGGAGAAACACTCTGTGCTGGCAGGAGTCCAACGACATCCCCAGAAAGGTCACCACCCTGGCCGGAACCAGAGAGGACTTGGGGTAATTGATCACCCAGCCGAACCTCTCCAGCATAGACACCACCATGCTGGTGTCCCCCTCTGCTTGACTGAAGGAAGGCGCCATGATGAGAAGATCGTCCAGGTAAGGCACAATGCGAATCCCCTGAGCTCTGAGCAGGGCCATCACCCCTGCCAACACCTTGGTGAACACTCTCGGAGCAGAGGTGAGGCCGAATGGAAGAGCCACAAATTGAAAATGCCGATCCTCCACCACAAAACGAAGGAACCTCTGATGAGCTGGGAAGATTGGAATGTGAAGGTACGCATCCTTGATGTCTATGGACGTCATAAAGTCTCCCTGCCGAAGCGAACCGATCGCAGACCGCAGGGTTTCCATGCGGAACTTCCGGGGATGAATAAATCTGTTGAGAAACGTCAAATCCAGAATCGGACGGAAGGACCCGTCCTTTTTGGGGACAGTGAAGAGATTGGAATAAAACCCGCGCCCTACCTCCAAAGGAGGAACCGGGCAGACGACTGCTAATTCCAGAAGCTTCCTTACCGCCGCCAGGAGCCCCTGCGCGGCCAAAGGATCCGAAGATACCCGAGACCTGAAAAACCTTGGAGGAGGACGGGACTCGAACTCCAACTTGTAACCGGCCGACACCACCTCCCGGATCCACCTGTCCGAGACCTCCTGGTCCCATACCCGGGAGAAGAGTCGCAACCGCCCCCCCACCCGTACGGGTGAGGGCGCCCCCTCATTGCTGAGCGGGCTTGGCAGCTGGCTTGGGCTTGGCGCCCCAGACGTGAACGGGGCGGCCACGGCCTTTACCCCTATTCCAACTGGCGCCCCTGGAGGCCGAGAAGCCCGCACCCCTGCCGGCTCTGGCTCCCCGAAAGGACGGATTGAAGGAGACCGTCCCCCGAAAGGAACGGCGAAATTTCTTGCGCTGAGGTAACTTACCTCCCTTGGCAACAGAATCCAGCCTCTCACCAAAAAGCCTCAAACCCAAAAAGAGAAGAGCCGTGAGCGATCTTTTACATTAAAATCAGCCGTCCACTGTCTCAACCACACACAGCGACGGATAGCTACCAGCAGGGCAGTAGCCCTGCCACACATCAACATAGCATCCTCCTGAGCGGCCAGAATAAACGACAAGAAGGAATCACAGCGCTTAAGCGCGAGAGACTCATCACTGGTAGGCTCAAGATCCACACCTAAGTCCCTGACAATAGACTTAACCACCAAAGTCAAAAAGCCGAAGCACAGACAGGCCTTAGCACCGAACCTGCACATACAAAACCATGGCGGGCCAGCTGATCAATCCGGCGATCCTCGCCGTCCCTGAGCGAAGTCGTGTCAGGAGAATGTACAACCGCCGTGTTGGACAGTCCCAAGACCGGAGTATCTACCTCAGGAGGGACAGACCAACGCTTCATCAAGTCCGCCGGAAAAGGATACTTTCTATCCCAGCTAGGCGGAACACCGACGAGACGCGTAGGTTGCTCCCATTGCTTAAGTACAACCTCTTCAAAATGCTGTTGACTGGGAAACTCCAAGCGCTGCTTGGACACCCCAAAAAGCTGACCCTTTGGCCTAGGAGCAACTGCCGGAGGATCCAAATCCAAAGCCTCAAACATTTGAGCCAGAATAGTAGACGAATCGGGAGGGGGGCCCTCAGCCTGGTCCCCCTCAGCACCCAGCAACTGCTGAACCTCGGAATCCTCTTCCTCAACGAGCTCACCCTCTTCAAGGGGACGATCCGACCAATCCAGGTCCCCAATAACTTCCTCATCTGAATCCGGCGGAGGCGGAGACAGATGCTTCCGCTTAGCTGGAGCCTTCTGAGCGACCACTGCGGAAAACATTTTCTCTAGGCTGGCCAAAGGGGCGCACACCTCAGATTGCGAATCCCCACCCATGACAACGTCACACGGGGTCCGGAACAAGCGAGGGGGAGAGGGAGATGGCGCGGCCGATGAAGTGCTAGGCACCGGAGTACTGGACTGCCGCTCAATGTTCCGCTGTGCACATGGAATACATAAAATGACATCATCCCCCTGGAGCGGAGCCCCACAACCCCCACACACCTTGGATTGTCCCGAAGGACCGTTTCCGGTATCTTTGGCAGCCTCCATATGGTGAAATTTATGGTATTCACAGAACCCAGGGATTTACGCAATAAGCGACCCGGGATGCCCCTTTAATATTTTTAAAATTCTTTAAAAATCCTGACCATGGGAATTTAGCATAAAAAATAACCCAATAATTGGAACAATGGCCTAGAAACAACCCCCACTAGCCAGGTATATAAGACCGGGAGAGCCCTGAAAGATGGGGTCCCAGGATCTGAAAAACAAAACAAGAACACAATCATTTCAGCACAACAGCACCCATGTCAAAATACAGTGCTATAAACAATAAGGCCGTCCCCCCCCCCCTTTAACCACAAGCCCTGGGCTGCTGGATAAACAGTCAGCCAAACAGCGGGATCGGGGCGAGGGGGAGGGGATGGGGGAAAAGAGAGAAAGAGAGAGCAGCCAAAAAGTACAGACACAGTTAAAATATATGTGCAAAAAACGGATATAATAATAAACGCGGCTGTGCTGCCGCAGGCCTTAATGTCAGAACCAAGAAGGAGGGTACCTCAGATTTCCTACTGCCCGCGGGACCACTTCAGATCAAGATGGCGGCCCCAGCCAATAAGAACAGCCAGCGCCGTCCAGGAGAGGGGAGAAGAAAGGCGGTCCCTGGAAGCGCGGGAGCCGCGAAAACCCCGCCCCACCCCAAGCGCCAATCACAGAGCGGGCCGCGCAAGACGCGGACCCGCCCCCAACTGTGCTGCCGAGCCGCGGGCGCCGGAAAAAAGATGGCGCCCGCTCCCCCCATGACCGGACCGGCGGAGCAACCGCCCGGTCCCCCCGACGCAGCCGGAAGACACGCCGCAGCGAGCGCCGACCTCGGCGCTCCCCGGACAGGCGCCCCCGGCGGGACGAACGAACTGACAGGGGAAACTGCGCCACGGCGCAGCATGACACCCGGGGAGCCACACAAGCGAAGGGCCGGCAGTAAACGCCCGGCCCGCCCGCAATAAGAAACAGAGGCCCAGTGAAAAGAAATAAAGAATAGCAGCCCCTGCCACCCGTCCCAGCACACACTACACACACACAGCCACACTAAAGGGGCAGTAAGCTGGGAGGAAAGGGCATACCTAACGTGCAGACTGACAGGCTCGCTAGATGAGCCAGTACCTAACTGCCATGTAATTAGGGGCATCCCACGTCCGGATCACCACTCCGGAATCTCGTTATGCCCCATAATATGGGGTCGAACGGAGGAGCTAATCTCCTAGGCACTCAAGGTGCCATCTACCCTTGCCCAGCCTACAGCCCAAGCTGGGAGGCTGCCAGTTATACAGGGGGAGAAACCAAAAGAAGCTGGGCAGAAATAGACCGTAAGGGGGGGGGGCCGGGGTGAAACCCCGGCTACCTGCAAGCAGGAGACTTCTTTCTTCTGTCTTGTCGCCACCTTGCAGAGAATAACACTGGGGGATTATTGGGAGGTACCAGGTATGTATAGACCGGGAGGGGCCTGTTGCTTTTTTGGAGATTCTCTGCAACGCTGCCACCTAGCGGTAGGTATTACCCTATTGTAATAATTAATGACTGAAGTGGGGTGTGTGACATACTTAGAATATGACTTCTTTGGTTACATTTCTAACAAAGTTACAGTTCAGGAACACCTAAACAAAGTGCCATCTCCTAACTACTTACTGTATTACCAATAGCCGATGAAAGCAGTGAGAAACAATATTATTTTAGCCAGGTACCCATATTCCTGGGAAATAATATATATGTTTGTTGTGGGAAAACCTGTTACCCATGGATCCCCCCAGAACCTCAGGGATGGTGTTATTTGGCCTCCCTGATCCCAGCTATGGGAGTAGTAGGCACTGTTGATGGTGAAAGGTTATTTGAAGCTAGAAAATACCCGCTTACCCTCTTAAGTCCTTAGTATGGAAAAGGGAAATTTTCACCCAAAAGGATATGGCTTGGTCATGGTTTCCATCATGGTCCGGCTGGGGAATAGATTTAATGAAGAGATTAAATAATTTTACAGGATTAATGACCGCGCACTCTGCCTTGAGGAAGAGACATTATGTCTCGCAACGCTTGGGCTTCCTGGGGGGGGGGGGTTCTGCTGCTTATGGGTACACACATATATGCTACAAAGAGATAAGTAATCTCTTTTCCCTATGATTTGACCTTGATGGATCTTTATATGCTTTATTATATGTTTTGATATGAGGCTAATACGGAGTATACTTGAAGATTTATGCGCTTTAGGTGATGGCACTTGGCACTTTGGTTGTAAATATTATTAATTATTAATTGTTTAATAAGCTCGGCAGCACAATGCTTTAATTTGCACATATTTATTAGTAGTTCTCTAGGCAGCTAGGTACCATCTCGCCCCCCTATGGCAGATTATGATATTACATGTCTTATATGTTTTTTAATATTGTCCTTTTAGTGTATTATATTTTTTTATATTGATTAATAAATATATATGTTTTATATACTTACTGGGTGTGGGCAAGTGTAAGTCTCTAATCCCCTATGGGGATTTTCTGGGCATCCCCAAATGTTGTACAGGATTAATGACAGATATGATAGCAAATAAGTCAGAGGACATCAACAGTCTTAAAGAAGAGGTAATGGCTATCAGGAAGAAAGTAAGTTTACATGATTTAGCTATAGAAAGCATGAGCGCGGCCTTAACAGGCATATGCGAAATGACAGAGGAATATGAATGTTGTACCTGGGTCGACAATACTAGTGTAGAGATTCCTGATTATTATGAAGTGATTAAAGGACACAGGGAAGAGGTGAAAAAAATCCAGGAGAAAGTAAGAAATTTTGCACAAGATTGGAGCCCTTTTGGTAATCTAGGTAACTTTGGAGGAATTTTCAGATGGTTAAGAGATATGCCCATCAATGTTCTTGTAGTCATTTTTGTGATTATTATGCTTTTGTTTCCTTCAAACTTATTACGTGCCTTATTGAAAGTTGTAGGAAAGAGAGCCCGGCTGCCACATATATGGCTTATTTAGCCCATAGGCGCAGAAGGTGAATTAAGGAGATCATCCAGAAGATGATCTAAGAGGGGATTGAAGGGTGAAATGCTTAGCCTAATGGCGGCCATGTTAAAAAGACTCAATTTCATACTCTATAATCTGATATTAAACTTAGCTATATAGATATACATGTAATATGTTAAGTTCTGGGCATAAAGCTAACAGACGTTTTAGTGTGTAGGAAGGTCCTTCTCTCAGTGATTTATCTAGATGTAGGTAACGGGAATCCCTTGAACTCCATTATCAGCAGACATATAGGAAAATAGTTCACACAGGAACCATGAGATTTATTTCCAACCTTGTGTGAAGGTTTTTAGTTCCGTCACAAAGGTGGGGGGTGGGGGGGGTAAGTGCTCCTTTTTTGTGTGACATATTGTATAAAAATGCAAGCTGGTTTTGAATAAAGCAGAGTCAAGTGTTGAACTGTCTTGCTGTGTATGTCTCTCTTGATTCAATCACATGATTCTCTAACCATTTGCTAAGGAAGAACGATACAGAGGTTGGGCGAGAGAAGCCATATAGACTTATGGGGGTTCGAGTTACCCCCCAACACCTTCCCCAGGTGAGTCCTGTCTACCCCTCCCCCAGATGAGTCATGTACCCCTTTCCCCTGTCTGCCCCTCCCCCAGATGAGTCGTGCCCCTCCCCCAGCTGCATACTGTCTGCCCCTCCCCCAGCTGCGTCCTGTCTGCCCCTCCCCAGATGAGTCATGTACCCCTCCCCCTGTCTGCCCCTCCCCCAGATGAGTCATGTGCCCCTCCCCCAGCTGAGTCCTGTCTGCCCCTCCCCCGGATGAGTCCTGTTTGCCCCTCCCCTGGATGAGTTATGTGCCCCTCCCCTTTTCTGGCTTATCCTAGTTGCCCCCGCGGAGGCGGCCTCACCCCGATGTGCTGGAAGAGCCAGGAGCGCATGACGTTGGTGGCCTGTTTAGGGAGGATTCCGCGCTTGTTTTTCCCAGATGCGTCCTGTTTGCCCCTCCCCCTATTTGCCCCTCCCCCGGATGTGCTTGCCGCGCCCCCGCGGTGCCGGCCTCACCCCGATGTGCTGGAATAGCCAGGATCGCATCACGTTGGTGGCCTGTTTAGGGAGGACTCCACGCTTGTTCTTTCCGGAGCCATCATCCGAGTGCAGGAGGCCCAGGTCCTGGCTGAGCTGTAACTGGAGCTGGAGGGGGAGGAGCCAGAGGGTCAGGAAACAGCACAATGCACTGCAGGGAAGGGGGCGGAGCTACAAGGTGGGGACTCACCTGGGAGTTCTGTATGCGGAGGTTGGTGGGGGACAGCGCCTGGGCCACCACCTGCCCCTGCGGGGTCACCACGGTGACAGGCTGGTACACGGCGCCACCTGCAGGAAGAGAGGGAAACGGGCGTCACAGGTGCCACGAGCCGGGGTGTACCAAGATGGAGGGCGCTCTCTACTTACCCGTCACTGTCGCCACGGCAACATTGCCTTGCTGGAGGGCGGCCGCCGGGACCACAATGCCTTGCGGGCTGAGGGCGCCACCGAGTCCGCTCTGTGATGGGGCAAAAAAAAATTATGGTGGGGGGTGGGGGGGTGTAGGAGCAGAGCAGGACCACCTCCTCCCCATAGACCCCAAACTCAGAACTGGCCCTTCCCCCCATTACAGGAGCGCCACCCACCTGCACGGCTGAGTACGGCCCACCCCGCATTAGAGGAGCCCCAACCACCTGAACATACAAGTATGACCCACAATTGCCCCACCCCCACATTAGAGGAGCCCCACCCACCTGCATGCTCAAATATTACCCAGAAGTGCCCCCCCCCACATTAGAGGAGCCCCACCCACCTGCATGGGCGAGTACGGCCCACCCCCGCATTAGAGGAGCCCCACCCACCTGAATGGGCGAGTACAGCCCACCCCCCGCATTAGAGGTACCCCACGCACCTGCATGGGCGAGTACGGCCCACCCCCGCATTAGAGGAGCCCCGCCCACCTGAACAGGCAAGTATGACCCAGAATTGCCCCACCCCCACATTAGAGGAGCCCCACCCACCTGCATGCTCAAATATTACCCAGAAGTCCCCCTCCCCACATTAAAGGAGCCCCACCAACCTACATGGGCGACTACGGCCCACCCCCGCATTAGAGGAGCCCCACCCACCTGCATGGGCGAGTATGGCCCATTCCCGCATTAGAGGTGCCCCACCCACCTGCATGGGCGAGTACGGCCCATCCTTGCATTAGAGGTGCCCCACCCACCTGCATGGGCGAGTACGGCCCACCCCCGCATTAGAGGAGCCCCACCCACCTGCATGGGCGAGTACGGCCCACCCCCGCATTAGAGGAGCCCCACCCACCTGCATGGGCGAGTACGGCCCACCCCCGCATCAGAGGTGCCCCACCCACCTGAACAGGCAAGTATGACCCACAATTGCCCCACCCCCACATTAGAGGAGCCCCACCCACCTGCATGCTCAAATATTACCCAGAAGTGCCCCCCCCACATTAGAGGAGCCCTACCCACCTGCATGGGCGAGTACGGCCCACCCCCGCATCAGAGGTGCCCCACGCACCTGCATGGGTGAGTACGGCCCACCCCCGCATTAGAGGAGCCCCACCCACTTGAACAGGCAAGTATGACCCAGAACTGCCCCACCCCTACATTAGAGGAGCCCCACCCACCTGAACAGGCAAGTATGACCCAGAACTGCCCCACCCCCACATTAGAGGAGCCCCACCCACCTGAACAGGCAAGTATGACCCAGAACTGCCCCACCCCTTCATTAGAGGAGCCCCACCCACCTGCATAGAGTATGGCCCACCCCCCATTACAGGAGCCCCACCCACCTGCATGAGAAAATATGACCCAGAAGTGCCTCACCCCCGCATTAGAGGAGCCCCACCCACCTGCACATGTATGGCCCAGAACCCTGGAACTGCCCCACCCACCTGAACAGGCAAGTATGACCCAGAACTGCCCCACCCCCACATTAGAGGAGCCCCACCCACCTGAACAGGCAAGTATGACCCAGAACTGCCCCACCCCTTCATTAGAGGAGCCCCACCCACCTGCATAGAGTATGGCCCACCCCCCATTACAGGAGCCCCACCCACCTGCATGAGAAAATATGACCCAGAAGTGCCTCACCCCCGCATTAGAGGAGCCCCACCCACCTGCACATGTATGGCCCAGAACCCTGGAACTGCCCCACCCACCTGAACAGGCAAGTATGACCCAGAACTGCCCCACCCCCACATTAGAGGAGCCCCACCCACCTGAACAGGCAAGTATGACCCAGAACTGCCCCACCCCTTCATTAGAGGAGCCCCACCCACCTGCATAGAGTATGGCCCACCCCCCATTACAGGAGCCCCACCCACCTGCATGAGAAAATATGACCCAGAAGTGCCTCACCCCCGCATTAGAGGAGCCCCACCCACCTGCACATGTATGGCCCAGAACCCTGGAACTGCCCCACCCACCTGCATAACAGGAGCCCCACCAACCTGCACAGGAGAGTACAGCCCAGAACTGCCCCACCCCCGCATTACAGGAGCCCCACCAACCTGCACAGGAGAGTATGACCCAGAACTGCTCCACCCCCGCATTAGGGGAACCCCACCCACCTGAACAGGCAAGTATGACCCAGAACTGCCCCACCCCTTCATTAGAGAAGCCCCACCCACCTGCATAGAGTATGGCCCAACCCCCCATTACAGGAGCCCCACCCACCTGCATGGGAAAATATGACCCAGAAGTGCCTCACTCCCGCATTAGAGGAGCCCCACCCACCTGCACAGAGTATGGCCCAGAACCCTGGAACTGCCCCACCCACCTGCATTACAGGAGCCCCACCAACCTGCACAGGAGAGTACAGCCCAGAACTGCCCCACCCCCGCATTACAGGAGCCCCACCAACCTGCACAGGAGAGTATGACCCAGAACTGCCCCACCCCCGCATTACAGGAGCCCCACCAACCTGCACAGGAGAGTACAGCCCAGAACTGCCCCACCCCCGCATTACAGGAGCCCCACCAACCTGCACAGGAGAGTACAGCCCAGAACTGCCCCACCCCCGCATTACAGGAGCCCCACCAACCTGCACAGGAGAGTACAGCCCAGAACTGCCCCACCCCCGCATTACAGGAGCCCCACCAACCTGCACAGGAGAGTACAGCCCAGAACTGCCCCACCCCCGCATTACAGGAGCCCCACCAACCTGCACAGGAGAGTACAGCCCAGAACTGCCCCACCCCTGCATTACAGGAACCCCACCCACCTGCACAGGAGAGTATGACCCAGAACTGCCCCACCCCCGCATTAGAGAAGCCCCACCCACCTGCACAGGAGAGTACAGCCCACCCCCCGCATTAGAGGTGCCCCACCCACCTGCACAGGAGAGTACAGCCCAGAACTGCCCCACCCCCGCATTAGAGAAGCCCCACCCACCTGCACAGGGGAGTAGGTCCCGGCGGCGTCCCCGCTCAGCAACGTCTCGCTGTTCATCTTGGTCTTCAGACAGGCGATGTAACGGCTGCAGAAATCCTTACACAGCTCATTCACCTTCTCCAGCTCCAACAGGTGGATGCGCAACACCTGGATGGCCTTTACCATCTGCCGGGGGAAGCACAGGGTGTCAGGCCACGCCCACATCATGCCCCGCCCACAACCCAGCAGGTGAATGTGCAACACCTGGATGGCCTTTACCATCTGCCGGGGGAAGCACAGGGTGTCAGGCCCCGCCCACATCATGCCCCGCCCACAACCCAGCAGGTGAATGTGCAACACCTGGATGGCCTTTACCATCTGCCGGGGGAAGCACAGGGTGTCAGGCCCCGCCCACATCATGCCCCGCCCACAACGCAGCAGGTGAATGTGCAACACCTGGATGGCCTTTACCATCTGCCGGGGGAAGCACAGGGTGTCAGGCCCCACCCACATCATGCCCTGCCCCACATCATGCCCCGCCCCACATCATGCCCCGCCCACAACCCAGCAGGTGAATGTGCAACACCTGGATGGCCTTCTCCATCTGCCGGGGCAAGCACAGGGTGTCAGGCCCCACCCACATCATGCCCTGCCCCACATCATGCCCCGCCCACAACCCAGCAGGTGAATGTGCAACACTTGGATGGCCTTTACCATCTGCCGGGAGAAGCACAGGGTGTCAGGCCCCACCCACATCATGCCCTGCCCCACATCATGCCCCGCCCACAACCCAGCAGGTGAATGTGCAACACCTGGATGGCCTTTACCATCTGCTGGGGGAAGCACAGGGTGTCAGGCCACGCCCACACCATGCCCCGCCCCCACTGCACACCATGTCCCGCCCACACTGCACGCCATGCCCCACCCCCGGTACTCACCAGGCTGTCGGTCTCGGGGTCCTCTGAGAAGAAGTCTTTGCCCTCCTTGTGCTGCCTCCTCACAAATGTCTCAATGTCCTGATCGAAGCTCGCCGAGGTGGTGCTCTCCGAACCCTGTGTACAGCCCTCACACTTCTCAAAGAGGAGAGCCAACAGCGGGAACAGGGGGTGCCTGCAAGAGAGAGCCCGTCACACCCCGCCCACAGGGAGGAGCCAATTAAAAGGATAGGGCCCTTTATGATAGGATTTAACAGGCCCCTCATGATAGGACTTAACACTGTTACTTTAAGAAGATTTAGCTATAAGAAAAAGAATATGCTTTCATTTTGTGTTTAGATTCTCATCCCCCCACTGGTCACATGACCTCGTACAGCTCTGTCTATGCAAACTTCTTCTTGATTTGTTACTGTACGAAGGAAGTCCTCCCTAAACTTCTTCCTGATTTGTTACTGTACTAAGGAAGTCCTCCCTAAACTTCTTGATTTGTTACTGTACTAAGGGAGTCCTCCCTAAACTTCTTCTTGATTTGTTACTGTACTAAGGAAGTCCTCCCTAAACTTCTTCCTGATTTGTTACTGTACTAAGGAAGTCCTCCCTAAACTTCTTCTTGATTTGTTACTGTACTAAGGAAGTCCTCCCTAAACTTCTTCTTGATTTGTTACTGTACTAAGGGAGTCCTCCCTAAACTTCTTCTTGATTTGTTACTGTACTAAGGAAGTCCTCCCTAAACAACTTCTTGATTTGTTACTGTACTAAGGGAGTCCTCCCTAAACTTCTTCTTGATTTGTTACTGTACGAAGGAAGTCCTCCCTAAACTTCTTCTTGATTTGTTACTGTACTAAGGAAGTCCTCCCTAAACTTCTTCTTGATTTGTTACTGTACTAAGGAAGTCCTCCCTAAACTTCTTCTTGATGTGTTACTGTACGAAGGGACTCCTCCCTAAACTTCTTCTTGATTTGTTACTGTACTAAGGAAGTCCTCCCTAAACTTCTTCTTGATGTGTTACTGTACTAAGGAAGTCCTCCCTAAACTTCTTCTTGATGTGTTACTGTACTAAGGAAGTCCTCCCTAAACTTCTTCCTGATTTGTTACTGTACTAAGGGAGTCCTCCCTAAACTTCTTCTTGATTTGTTACTGTACTAAGGAAGTCCTCCCTAAACTTCTTCTTGATGTGTTACTGTACTAAGGAAGTCCTCCCTAAACTTCTTCTTGATTTGTTACTGTACTAAGGGAGTCCTCCCTAAACTTCTTCTTGATTTGTTACTGTACTAAGGGAGTCCTCCCTAAACTTCTTCTTGATTTGTTACTGTACGAAGGAAGTCCTCCCTAAACTTCTTCTTGATTTGTTACTGTACTAAGGAAGTCCTCCCTAAACTTCTTCTTGATTTGTTACTGTACTAAGGGAGTCCTCCCTAAACTTCTTCTTGATTTGTTACTGTACAAAGGAAGTCCTCCCTAAACTTCTTCTTGATTTGTTACTGTACTAAGGGAGTCCTCCCTAAACTTCTTCTTGATTTGTTACTGTACTAAGGGAGTCCTCCCTAAACTTCTTCCTGATTTGTTACTGTACTAAGGAAGTCCTCCCTAAACGTCTTCTTGATTTGTTACTGTACTAAGGTAGTCCTCCCTAAACTTCTTCTTGATTTGTTACTGTACTAAGGAAGTCCTCCCTAAACTTCTTCTTGATTTGTTACTGTACTAAGGGAGTCCTCCCGAAACTTCTTCTTGATTTGTTACTGTACTAAGGAAGTCCTCCCTAAACTTCTTCCTGATTTGTTACTGTACTAAGGGAGTCCTCCCTAAACTTCTTCTTGATTTGTTACTGTACTAAGGAAGTCCTCCCTAAACTTCTTCTTGATGTGTTACTGTACTAAGGAAGTCCTCCCTAAACTTCTTCTTGATGTGTTACTGTACTAAGGAAGTCCTCCCTAAACTTCTTCTTGATTTGTTACTGTACTAAGGAAGTCCTCCCTAAACTTCTTCTTGATGTGTTACTGTACTAAGGAAGTCCTCCCTAAACTTCTTGATTTGTTACTGTACTAAGGGAGTCCTCCCTAAACTTCTTCTTGATTTGTTACTGTACGAAGGAAGTCCTCCCTAAACTTCTTCTTGATTTGTTACTGTACTAAGGAAGTCCTCCCTAAACTTCTTCTTGATTTGTTACTGTACTAAGGAAGTCCTCCCTAAACTTCTTCTTGATGTGTTACTGTACGAAGGGACTCCTCCCTAAACTTCTTCTTGATTTGTTACTGTACTAAGGAAGTCCTCCCTAAACTTCTTCTTGATGTGTTACTGTACTAAGGAAGTCCTCCCTAAACTTCTTCTTGATGTGTTACTGTACTAAGGAAGTCCTCCCTAAACTTCTTCCTGATTTGTTACTGTACTAAGGGAGTCCTCCCTAAACTTCTTCTTGATTTGTTACTGTACTAAGGAAGTCCTCCCTAAACTTCTTCTTGATGTGTTACTGTACTAAGGAAGTCCTCCCTAAACTTCTTCTTGATTTGTTACTGTACTAAGGGAGTCCTCCCTAAACTTCTTCTTGATTTGTTACTGTACTAAGGGAGTCCTCCCTAAACTTCTTCTTGATTTGTTACTGTACGAAGGAAGTCCTCCCTAAACTTCTTCTTGATTTGTTACTGTACTAAGGAAGTCCTCCCTAAACTTCTTCTTGATTTGTTACTGTACTAAGGGAGTCCTCCCTAAACTTCTTCTTGATTTGTTACTGTACAAAGGAAGTCCTCCCTAAACTTCTTCTTGATTTGTTACTGTACTAAGGGAGTCCTCCCTAAACTTCTTCTTGATTTGTTACTGTACTAAGGGAGTCCTCCCTAAACTTCTTCCTGATTTGTTACTGTACTAAGGAAGTCCTCCCTAAACGTCTTCTTGATTTGTTACTGTACTAAGGTAGTCCTCCCTAAACTTCTTCTTGATTTGTTACTGTACTAAGGAAGTCCTCCCTAAACTTCTTCTTGATTTGTTACTGTACTAAGGGAGTCCTCCCGAAACTTCTTCTTGATTTGTTACTGTACTAAGGAAGTCCTCCCTAAACTTCTTCCTGATTTGTTACTGTACTAAGGGAGTCCTCCCTAAACTTCTTCTTGATTTGTTACTGTACTAAGGAAGTCCTCCCTAAACTTCTTCTTGATGTGTTACTGTACTAAGGAAGTCCTCCCTAAACTTCTTCTTGATGTGTTACTGTACTAAGGAAGTCCTCCCTAAACTTCTTCTTGATTTGTTACTGTACTAAGGAAGTCCTCCCTAAACTTCTTCTTGATGTGTTACTGTACTAAGGAAGTCCTCCCTAAACTTCTTGATTTGTTACTGTACTAAGGGACTCCTCCCTAAACTTCTTCCTGATTTGTTACTGTACTAAGGGACTCCTCCCTAAACTTCTTCTTGATTTGCTGTACTAAGGAAGTCCTCCCTAAACTTCTTCTTGATTTGTTACTGTACTAAGGAAGTCCTCCCTAAACGTCTTCTTGATTTGTTACTGTACCAAGGGAGTCCTCCCTAAACGTCTTCTTGATTTGTTACTGTACTAAGGAAGTCCTGCCTAAACTTCTTCGTGATTTGTTACTGTACTAAGGAAGTCCTCCCTAAACTTCTTCCTGATTTGTTACTGTACTAAGGGAGTCCTCCCTAAACTTCTTCTTGATTTGTTACTGTACTAAGGAAGTCCTCCCTAAACTTCTTCTTGATGTGTTACTGTACTAAGGAAGTCCTCCCTAAACTTCTTCTTGATGTGTTACTGTACTAAGGAAGTCCTCCCTAAACTTCTTCTTGATTTGTTACTGTACTAAGGAAGTCCTCCCTAAACTTCTTCTTGATGTGTTACTGTACTAAGGAAGTCCTCCCTAAACTTCTTGATTTGTTACTGTACTAAGGGACTCCTCCCTAAACTTCTTCCTGATTTGTTACTGTACTAAGGGACTCCTCCCTAAACTTCTTCTTGATTTGCTGTACTAAGGAAGTCCTCCCTAAACTTCTTCTTGATTTGTTACTGTACTAAGGAAGTCCTCCCTAAACTTCTTCTTGATGTGTTACTGTACTAAGGAAGTCCTCCCTAAACTTCTTCTTGATTTGTTACTGTACTAAGGAAGTCCTCCCTAAACTTCTTCTTGATGTGTTACTGTACTAAGGAAGTCCTCCCTAAACTTCTTGATTTGTTACTGTACTAAGGGAGTCCTCCCTAAACTTCTTCCTGATTTGTTACTGTACTAAGGGACTCCTCCCTAAACTTCTTCTTGATTTGCTGTACTAAGGAAGTCCTCCCTAAACTTCTTCCTGATTTGTTACTGTACTAAGGGACTCCTCCCTAAACTTCTTCTTGATTTGCTGTACTAAGGAAGTCCTCCCTAAACTTCTTCCTGATTTGTTACTGTACTAAGGGACTCCTCCCTAAACTTCTTCTTGATTTGCTGTACTAAGGAAGTCCTCCCTAAACGTCTTCTTGATTTGTTACTGTACCAAGGGAGTCCTCCCTAAACGTCTTCTTGATTTGTTACTGTACTAAGGAAGTCCTGCCTAAACTTCTTCGTGATTTGTTACTGTACTAAGGAAGTCCTCCCTAAACGATGGTTTACGAGGAGTGCTTGACCACCCCCCATGAGTTATGTTTTCCTGCTAACACTGTTGAACTCTATTTCCTGCTGAAACTACTGAACTCTAGTTGTACCCCTACTCTTGCAAGGGTGGGGGCGAGCTCGCTCTTTTCACTGTATAAGTATCCTGTGACAAGACAATAAAGAGGAGAGACTGTATAACGACAGCTGTTTTGCTTTGTTTCATTGCTCGTTGTACACTCTCCCATCTAGATTATGGTTACGCTGCTGAAGGACGATCACAAGGGGTCTAGGGCGTCTGGGGCCGCAAACCCAGGGATAGAAACAAATACCCCAACACCAATCACACCACCCCGCCCACAGGGAGGAGCCAATCACACCACCCCGCCCACAGGGAGGAGCCAATCACATCACCCCGCCCACAGGGAGAAGCCAATCACACCACCCCTCCGAGCCTTGTGTACAGCCCTCACACTTCTCAAAGAGGAGAGCCAACAGGGGGAACGGGGGGTGCCTGCAAGAGAGGGAGGAGCCAATCACACCCCGCCCACATGGAGGAGCCAACCCCCAACACCCCGCCCACAGGGAGGAGCCAATCACACCACCCTGCCCACAGGGAGGAGCCTGCTAGACAGCCAATCACACTCCGCCGACAGGGAGGAGCCTGCAACAGAGAGAGCCAATCACACCCCGACCACAGGGAGGAGACAGCCAATCACACCCTGCCCACAGGGAGGAGCCTGCAAGAGAGACGGCCAATCACACCCTGCCCACAGGAGCCCGCAAGAGAGAGCCAATCACACCCCACCCACAGGGAGGAGCCTGCAGGAGAGAGCCAATCACACCCCGCCCACAGGGAGGAGCCCGCACAAAAGAGCCAATCACACCCCGCCCACAGGGAGGAGCCCGCACAAAAGAGCCAATCACACCCCGCCCACAGGGAGGAGCCCGCACAAAAGAGCCAATCACACCCCGCCCACAGGGAGGAGCCTGCAAGAAAGAGCCAATCACACCCCGCCCACAGGGAGGAGCCTGCAAAAGAGACAGACAATCACACCCCACCCACGGGGAGGAGCCTGCAAGAGACAGCCAATCACATCCTGGCCACAGGGAGAAGCCTGCGAGACAGCAATCACACCCCGCCCACAGGGAGGAGCCTGCAAGAGAGAGCCAATCACACCCCGCCCACAGGGAGGAGCCTGCAAGAGAGAGCCAATCACACCCCGCCCACAGGGAGGAGCCTGCAAGAGAGAGCCAATAACATCCCGCCCACAGGGAGGAGCCTGCAAGAGACAGCCAATCACACCCCACCCACAGGGAGGAGCCTGCAAGAGAGAGCCAATCACATCCCGCCCACAGGGAGGAGCCTGCAAGAGACAGCCAATCACACCCCGCCCACAGAGAGGAGCCTGCAAAAGAGACAGCCAATCACGCCCCGCCCACAGGGGGGAGCCTGCAAGAGAGAGCCAATCACATCCCGCCCACAGGGAGGAGCCTGCAAGAGACAGCCAATCACACCCCGCCCACAGGGAGGAGCCTGCAAAAGAGACAGCCAATCACACCCCGCCCACAGGGAGGAGCCTGCAAGAGAGAGCCAATCACACCCCACCCACAGGGAGGAGCCTGCAAGAGACAGCCAATCACACCCCGCCCACAGGGAGGAGCCTGCAAAAGAGACAGCCAATCACACCCCGCCCACAGGGAGGAGCCTGAGACAGCCAATCACACTCCACCCACAGGGAGGAGCCTGCAAGAGAGAGCCAATCACACCCCACCCACAGGGAGGAGCCTGCAAGAGACAGCCAATCACACCCCGCCCACAGGGAGGAGCCTGAGAGACAGCCAATCACACCCCACCCACAGGGAGGAGCCTGCAGGAGATCACACACAGAAGGGGTGAGCAGAGAGAAGGGGGCGGGGCACATGCAGGACACATTTGGTTGGGGGAGGGGCAGTGGGCGGGGCACATGCAGGACACATTTGGTTGGAGGAGGGGCAGTGGGCGGGGCACATGCAGGACATATGTGGGCGGGGCTGTCTGACCTGTAGATGGACTGTTTATCGGCCTCCATGGGGCTGTCAGCAGCAGGGGCGGGGCTCTGCGTGGGCGGGTCCATACACACGTTCTCCTGCTCCGTCTTGAATTGTGTCACCACCTGTAACTGCAGCCACCAGGACTGATTAGCATAATCCCCAGCATGCACCACTGCAGGGTGTGGCCAGGAAATGGGGGCGGGCTCACCTGCTGATCCTCGGAGTAGCTCTCCATTGCCAGAGCCTCGGTGGTCATCATCGTCATCCGCTGATCAGCTCATGGCCCAGCCGCCGGGTGGGGGAGGGGAATCCGCGCACACCTGAGAGAGGGGGGAGGAGACATTGCTGTGACATCATCACACACACAGGAAAGCCCCCCCCCCTCCTGGGACAGCTATGCACAATTTCGATTGGTCACAAGTTCACGCCCACCTGGCAGGTTTTACAATGTCACGCCCACCCGACAGGTATTACAAGACCACTCCCAACTGGCAGGTTTTACAAGGCCACGCCCACCCGGCAGGTTTTACAATGCCACGCCCACCCGGCAGGTTTTACAAGGCCACGCCCACCTGGCAGGTTTTACAAGGCCACGCCCACCTGGCAGGTTTTACAAGGCCACGCCCACCTGGCAGGTTTTACAATGCCACGCCCACCTGGCAGGTTTTACAATGCCACGCCCACCCGGCAGGTATTACAAGGCCACGCCCACCTGGCAGGTATTACAAGACCACACCCACCCGGCAGGTATTACAAGACCACACCCACCTGGCAGGTATTACAAGACCACACCCACCTGGCAGGTATTACAAGGTCACACCCACCCGGCAGGTATTACAAGACCACACCCACCCGGCAGGTATTACAAGACCACACCCACCCGGCAGGTATTACAAGGCTACGCCCACCCGGCAGGTATTACAAGACCACTCCCAACTGGCAGGTTTTACAAGCCAAGCCCACCCGGCAGGTATTACAAGGCCACGCCCACCTGGCAGGTATTACAAGACCACTCCCAACTGGCAGGTTTTACAAGCCAAGCCCACCCGGCAGGTATTACAAGGCCACGCCCACCTGGCAGGTTTTACAAGGTCACAACCACCTGGCAGGTTTTACAAGGTCACACCCACCTGGCAGGTTTTACAAGGCCACGCCCACCTGGCAGGTTTTACAAGGTCACACCCACCTGGCAGGTTTTACAAGGTCACAACCACCTGGCAGGTTTTACAAGGTCACACCCACCCGGCAGGTTTTACAAGGCCACGCCCACCTGGCAGGTTTTACAAGGCCACGCCCACCTGGCAGGTTTTACAAGGTCACACCCACCCGGCAGGTTTTACAAGGCCACGCCCACCTGGCAGGTTTTACAAGGCCACGCCCACCTGGCAGGTTTTACAAGGCCACGCCCACCTGGCAGGTTTTACAAGGTCACACCCACCTGGCAGGTTTTACAAGGTCACAACCACCTGGCAGGTTTTACAAGGTCACACCCACCCGGCAGGTTTTACAAGGTCACACCCACCTGGCAGGTTTTACAAGGTCACGCCCACCTGGCAGGTTTTACAAGGTCACACCCACCTGGCAGGTTTTACAAGGCCACGCCCACCTGGCAGGTTTTACAAGGCCACGCCCACCCGGCAGGTTTTACAAGACCACGCCCACCCGGCAGGTTTTACAAGGCCACTCCCACCCGGCAGGTTTTACAATGCCACGCCCACCTGGCCGGTTTTACAAGGCCACGCCCACCCGGCAGGTTTTACAAGGCCACGCCCAACTGGCAGGTTTTACAAGGCCACGCCCACCTGGCAGGTTTTACAAGGTCACACCCACCTGGCAGGTTTTACAAGGCCACGCCCACCTGGCAGGTTTTACAAGGTCACACCCACCTGGCAGGTTTTACAAGGTCACAACCACCTGGCAGGTTTTACAAGGCCACAACCACCTGGCAGGTTTTACAAGGCCTCGCCCACCTGGCCGGTTTTACAAGGCCACGCCCACCCGGCAGGTTTTACAATGCCACGCCCACCTGGCCGGTTTTACAAGGCCACGCCCACCCGGCAGGTTTTACAAGGCCACGCCCAACTGGCAGGTTTTACAAGGTCACACCCACCTGGCAGGTTTTACAAGGCCACTCCCACCTGGCAGGTTTTACAAGGTCACGCCCACCTGGCAGGTTTTACAAGGTCACAACCACCTGGCAGGTTTTACAAGGTCACGCCCACCTGGCAGGTTTTACAAGGTCACACCCACCTGGCAGGTTTTACAAGGCCACACCCACCTGGCAGGTTTTACAAGGCTACACCCACCTGGCAGGTTTTACAAGGCCACTCCCACCTGGCAGGTTTTACAAGGCCACTCCCACCTGGCAGGTTTTACAAGGCCACTCCCACCTGGCAGGTTTTACAAGGCCACTCCCACCTGGCAGGTTTTACAAGGCCACTCCCACCTGGCAGGTTTTACAAGGCCACTCCCACCTGGCAGGTTTTACAAGGCCACACCCACCTGTCATTTTTACAAGGCCACGCCCACCTGATATTCTTGGGATTGCTGATTGGCCGCTGGCAGCACCCCCATTTGCCCCCTCCCTATGGGTGAGCACAGATATGGGATGCCCCAGGAGCAGTCTAGGCTGTGCCATGAGGCCAAACCCACCGCGGACGCTCCTGGAGTCCATAGGACTCCCTGATTGGGACGCCCCATGTGTGTGAGTGTGTGGCGAGGGCACGCCCCCTGCTGGAGGCTGGCGGGGATGTGGCCGGCAGCGCGGCCATCATAGGACCAGGGAGAGGTGAGTATTCCTGGGTGACCGGGGCTTTCAGAATCGGGATGCCCTGGCGGGGGGGCGAGGACCTCAATTCTAACTATAATCATCACATGTATGAGCAGCATTATCACACGTGTGTGATTCATGTATGTGCCACACGGGGCCCCGCCTCCCTTCCAGGCCTCTGTGCCCCGGGGCCCCAGGGGGCGACTGCCAGGCCAGCAAGTCCAAACCCTGATAAGACGTGCCCCATGTCAGGTGTTAGACCCGCCTCCTCTCTCCCATCACTCCTCATATTCATCACTAGCCCCGCCTCCTGTCATCTCCCGGCTCCGCCCCTTCCTCACACCACTAACATTCTAGTGCTGCCCTGATCATCTCCCGACCAGACTACTGTAACCCCGCCTCCTGTCATCTCTTGGCTCCGCCCCTTCCTCACACCTGACACCACTAACATTCTAGTGCTGCCCTGATCATCTCCCGACCAGACTACTGTAACCCCGCCTCCTGTCATCTCCTGGCCCTGCCCCTTCCTCACACCTGACACCACTAACATTCTAGTGCTGCCCTGATCATCTCCCGACCAGACTACTGTAACCCCGCCTCCTGTCATCTCTGGGATGGGAACGTGCTCCTGCCTCGGCCAATCACAATGTCTGGGATGGGAACGTGCTCCTGCCCCGGCCAATCACAATGTCTGGGATGGGAACATGCTCCTGCCTCGGCCAATCACAATGTCTGGGATGGGAACGTGCTCCTGCCTCGGCCAATCACAATGTCTGGGATGGGAACATGCTCCTGCCTCGGCCAATCACAATGTCTGGGATGGGAACGTGCTCCTGCCTCGGCCAATCACAATGTCTGGGATGGGAACGTGCTCCTGCCTCGGCCAATCACAATGTCTGGGGTGGGAACGTGCTCCTGCCTCGGCCAATCACAATGTCTGGGATGGGAACGTGCTCCTGCCCCGGCCAATCACAATGTCTGGGGTGGGAACGTGCTCCTGCCTCGGCCAATCACAATGTCTGGGATGGGAACGTGCTCCTGCCTCGGCCAATCACAATGTCTGGGGTGGGAACGTGCTCCTGCCTCGGCCAATCACAATGTCTGGGATGGGAACGTGCTCCTGCCTCGGCCAATCACAATGTCTGGGATGGGAACGTGCTCCTGCCCCGGCCAATCACAATGTCTGGGATGGGAACGTGCTCCTGCCTCGGCCAATCACAATGTCTGGAGTGGGAACGTGCTCCTGCCTCGGCCAATCAGAATGTCTGGGATGGGAACGTGTTCCTGCCCCGGCCAATCACAATGTCTGGAGTGGGAACGTGCTCCTGCCTCGGCCAATCACAATGTCTGGGGTGGGAACGTGCTCCTGCCCCGGCCAATCACAATGTCTGGAGTGGGAACGTGCTCCTGCCTCGGCCAATCACAATGTCTGGGGTGGGAACGTGCTCCTGCCTCGGCCAATCACAATGTCTGGGGTGGGAACGTGCTCCTGCCCCGGCCAATCATAATGTCTGGGATGGGAACGTGTTCCTGCCTCGGCCAATCACAATGTCTGGGGTGGGAACGTGCTCCTGCCTCGGCCAATCACAATGTCTGGAGTGGGAACGTGCTCCTGCCTCGGCCAATCATAATGTCTGGGATGGGAACGTGTTCCTGCCTCGGCCAATCACAATGTCTGGGATGGGAACGTGTTCCTGCCTCGGCCAATCACAATGTCTGGAGTGGGAACGTGCTCCTGCCTCGGCCAATCACAATGTCTGGGGTGGGAACGTGCTCCTGCCTCGGCCAATCAGAATGTCTGGGATGGGAACGTGTTCCTGCCCCGGCCAATCACAATGTCTGGAGTGGGAACGTGCTCCTGCCTCGGCCAATCACAATGTCTGGGATGGGAACGTGTTCCTGCCTCGGCCAATCACAATGTCTGGGATGGGAACGTGCTCCTGCCCCGGCCAATCACAATGTCTGGGATGGGAACGTGCTCCTGCCTCGGCCAATCACAATGTCTGGGATGGGAACGTGTTCCTGCCCCGGCCAATCACAATGTCTGGAGTGGGAACGTGCTCCTGCCCCGGCCAATCACAATGTCTGGGATGGGAACGTGTTCCTGCCTCGGCCAATCACAATGTCTGGGATGGGAACGTGTTCCTGCCTCGGCCAATCACAATGTCTGGAGTGGGAACGTGCTCCTGCCTCGGCCAATCACAATGTCTGGGATGGGAACGTGCTCCTGCCCCGGCCAATCACAATGTCTGGGGTGGGAACGTGCTCCTGCCCCGGCCAATCACAATGTCTGGGATGGGAACGTGCTCCTGCCCCGGCCAATCACAATGTCTGGGGTGGGAACGTGCTCCTGCCTCGGCCAATCACAATGTCTGGGATGGGAACGTGTTCCTGCCCCGGCCAATCACAATGTCTGGGATGGGAACGTGTTCCTGCCCCGGCCAATCACAATGTCTGGAGTGGGAACGTGCTCCTGCCTCGGCCAATCACAATGTCTGGGATGGGAACGTGTTCCTGCCTCGGCCAATCACAATGTCTGGGATGGGAACGTGTTCCTGCCTCGGCCAATCACAATGTCTGGAGTGGGAACGTGCTCCTGCCCCGGCCAATCACAATGTCTGGGATGGGAACGTGCTCCTGCCTCGGCCAATCACAATGTCTGGGATGGGAACGTGCTCCTGCCCCGGCCAATCACAATGTCTGGGGTGGGAACGTGCTCCTGCCCCGGCCAATCACAATGTCTGGGATGGGAACAAGCTCCTGCCCCGGCCAATTACAATGTCTGGGGGGGGAACGTGCTCCTGCCCCGGCCAATCACAATGTCTGGGGTGGGAACGTGCTCCTGCCTCGGCCAATCACAATGTCTGGGATGGGAACGTGCTCCTGCCTCGGCCAATCACAATGTCTGGGATGGGAACGTGCTCCTGCCCCGGCCAATCACAATGTCTGGGGTGGGAACGTGCTCCTGCCTCGGCCAATCACAATGTCTGGGGGGGGAACGTGCTCCTGCCCCGGCCAATCACAATGTCTGGGGGGGGGAACGTGCTCCTGCCTCGGCCAATCACAATGTCTGGGATGGGAACGTGCTCCTGCCTCGGCCAATCACAATGTCTGGGATGGGAACGTGCTCCTGCCCCGGCCAATCACAATGTCTGGGATGGGAACGTGCTCCTGCCCCGGCCAATCACAATGTCTGGGGGGGGGGGGGAAACGTGCTCCTGCCCCGGCCAATCACAATGTCTGGGATGGGAACGTGCTCCTGCCTCGGCCAATCACAATGTCTGGGATGGGAACGTGCTCCTGCCCCGGCCAATCAGAATGTCTGGGATGGGAACGTGCTCCTGGCTCCGCCAATCACAATGTCTGGGATGGGAACGTGCTCCTGCCCCGGCCAATCACAATGTCTGGGATGGGAACGTGCTCCTGCCCCGGCCAATCACAATGTCTGGGATGGGAACGTGCTCCTGCCCCGGCCAATCACAATGTCTGGGATGGGAACGTGCTCCTGCCCCGGCCAATCACAATGTCTGGGATGGGAACGTGCTCCTGGCTCGGCCAATCACAATGTCTGGGATCGGAACGTGCTCCTGCCCCGGCCAATCAGAATGTCTGGGATGGGAACGTGCTCCTGCCTCGGCCAATCAGAATGTCTGGGATGGGAACGTGCTCCTGCCCCGGCCAATCACAATGTCTGGGATCGGAACGTGCTCCTGCCTCGGCCAATCACAATGTCTGGGATGGGAACGTGCTCCTGCCTCGGCCAATCACAATGTCTGGGATGGGAACGTGTTCCTGCCCCGGCCAATCACAATGTCTGGGATGGAAACATGCTCCTGCCCCGGCCAATCACAATGTCTGGGGTGGGAACGTGCTCCTGCCTCGGCCAATCACAATGTCTGGGATGGGAACGTGCTCCTGGCTCCGCCAATCACAATGTCTGGGATGGGAACGTGCTCCTGCCCCGGCCAATCACAATGTCTGGGATGGGAACATGCTCCTGCCCCGGCCAATCACAATGTCTGGGATGGGAACGTGCTCCTGCCTCGGCCAATCACAATGTCTGGGGTGGGAACGTGCTCCTGCCCCGGCCAATTACAATGTCTGGGATGGGAACGTGCTCCTGGCTCCGCCAATCACAATGTCTGGGATGGGAACGTGCTCCTGCCCCGGCCAATCACAATGTCTGGGATGGGAACGTGCTCCTGCCTCGGCCAATCACAATGTCTGGGATGGGAACGTGCTCCTGCCCCGGCCAATTACAATGTCTGGGATGGGAACGTGCTCCTGCCCCGGCCAATCACAATGTCTGGGGGGGGAACGTGCTCCTGCCCCGGCCAATCACAATGTCTGGGATGGGAACATGCTCCTGCCCCGGCCAATCACAATGTCTGGGATGGGAACGTGCTCCTGCCTCGGCCAATCACAATGTCTGGGGTGGGAACGTGCTCCTGCCTCGGCCAATCACAATGTCTGGGATGGGAACGTGCTCCTGCCTCGGCCAATCACAATGTCTGGGATGGGAACGTGCTCCTGGCTCCGCCAATCACAATGTCTGGGATGGGAACGTGCTCCTGCCCCGGCCAATCACAATGTCTGGGATGGGAACGTGCTCCTGCCTCGGCCAATCACAATGTCTGGGATGGGAACGTGCTCCTGCCTCGGCCAATCACAATGTCTGGGATGGGAACATGCTCCTGCCCCGGCCAATCACAATGTCTGGGATGGGAACGTGCTCCTGCCTCGGCCAATCACAATGTCTGGGGTGGGAACGTGCTCCTGCCTCGGCCAATCACAATGTCTGGGATGGGAACGTGCTCCTGCCTCGGCCAATCACAATGTCTGGGATGGGAACGTGCTCCTGGCTCCGCCAATCACAATGTCTGGGATGGGAACGTGCTCCTGCCCCGGCCAATCACAATGTCTGGGATGGGAACGTGCTCCTGCCCCGGCCAATCACAATGTCTGGGATGGGAACGTGCTCCTGCCCCGGCCAATCACAATGTCTGGGATGGGAACGTGCTCCTGCCTCGGCCAATCACAATGTCTGGGATGGGAACGTGCTCCTGCCTCGGCCAATCACAATGTCTGGGATGGGAACGTGCTCCTGCCTCGGCCAATCACAATGTCTGGGGTGGGAACGTGCTCCTGCCTCGGCCAATCACAATGTCTGGGGTGGGAACGTGCTCCTGCCTCGGCCAATCACAATGTCTGGGATGGGAACGTGCTCCTGCCCCGGCCAATCACAATGTCTGGGATGGGAACGTGCTCCTGCCTCGGCCAATCACAATGTCTGGGATGGGAACGTGCTCCTGCCTCGGCCAATCACAATGTCTGGGGTGGGAACGTGCTCCTGCCTCGGCCAATCACAATGTCTGGGGTGGGAACGTGCTCCTGCCCCGGCCAATCACAATGTCTGGGATGGGAACGTGCTCCTGGCTCCGCCAATCACAATGTCTGGGGTGGGAACGTGCTCCTGCCCCGGCCAATCACAATGTCTGGGGTGGGAACGTGCTTCTGCCCCGGCCAATCAGAATGTCTGGGATGGGAACGTGCTCCTGCCCCGGCCAATCACAATGTCTGGGGGGGGAACGTGCTCCTGCCCCGGCCAATCACAATGTCTGGGGTGGGAACGTGCTCCTGCCTCGGCCAATCACAATGTCTGGGGTGGGAACGTGCTCCTGCCCCGGCCAATCAGAATGTCTGGGATGGGAACGTGCTCCTGCCCCGGCCAATCACAATGTCTGGGGGGGGAAACGTGCTCCTGCCCCGGCCAATCACAATGTCTGGGATGGGAACGTGCTCCTGCCTCGGCCAATCACAATGTCTGGGATGGGAACGTGCTCCTGCCTCGGCCAATCACAATGTCTGGGATGGGAACGTGCTCCTGCCTCGGCCAATCACAATGTCTGGGGGGGGAAACGTGCTCCTGCCCCGGCCAATCACAATGTCTGGGATGGGAACGTGCTCCTGCCTCGGCCAATCACAATGTCTGGGATGGGAACGTGCTCCTGCCTCGGCCAATCACAATGTCTGGGATGGGAACGTGCTCCTGCCTCGGCCAATCACAATGTCTGGGATGGGAACGTGCTCCTGTTTCGGCCAATCACAATGTCTGGGATGGGAACGTGCTCCTGCCTCGGCCAATCACAATGTCTGGGATGGGAACGTGCTCCTGCCCCGGCCAATCACAATGTCTGGGATGGGAACGTGCTCCTGCCCCGGCCAATCACAATGTCTGGGATGGGAACGTGCTCCTGCCTCGGCCAATTACAATGTCTGGGGGGGGGAACGTGCTCCTGCCCCGGCCAATCACAATGTCTGGGGGGGGAACGTGCTCCTGCCTCGGCCAATCACAATGTCTGGGGTGGGAACGTGCTCCTGCCTCGGCCAATCACAATGTCTGGGATGGGAACGTGCTCCTGCCCCGGCCAATTACAATGTCTGGGGTGGGAACGTGCTCCTGCCTCGGCCAATCACAATGTCTGGGATGGGAACGTGCTCCTGCCTCGGCCAATCACAATGTCTGGGATGGGAACGTGCTCCTGCCCCGGCCAATTACAATGTCTGGGGGGGGAACGTGCTCCTGCCTCGGCCAATCACAATGTCTGGGATGGGAACGTGCTCCTGCCTCGGCCAATCACAATGTCTGGGATCGGAACGTGCTCCTGCTCCGGCCAATCACAATGTCTGGGATCGGAACGTGCTCCTGCCCCGGCCAATCACAATGTCTGGGATGGGAACGTGCTCCTGCCCCGGCCAATCAGAATGTCTGGGATGTGAACGTGCTCCTGCCCCGGCCAATTACAATGTCTGGGGGGGGAACGTGCTCCTGCCCCGGCCAATCACAATGTCTGGGATGGGAACGTGCTCCTGCCTCGGCCAATCACAATGTCTGGGATGGGAACGTGCTCCTGCCTCGGCCAATCACAATGTCTGGGATCGGAACGTGCTCCTGCCCCGGCCAATCACAATGTCTGGGATGGGAACGTGCTCCTGCCCCGGCCAATCACAATGTCTGGGGGGGGAAACGTGCTCCTGCCCCGGCCAATCACAATGTCTGGGATGGGAACGTGCTCCTGCCTCGGACAATCACAATGTCTGGGATGGGAACGTGCTCCTGCCCCGGCCAATCAGAATGTCTGGGGGGGGAAACGTGCTCCTGCCCCGGCCAATCACAATGTCTGGGATGGGAACGTGCTCCTGCCCCAGCCAATCACAATGTCTGGGATGGGAACGTGCTCCTGCCTCGGCCAATCACAATGTCTGGGATGGGAACGTGCTCCTGCCCCGGCCAATCACAATGTCTGGGGTGGGAACGTGCTCCTGCCTCGGCCAATCACAATGTCTGGGGTGGGAACGTGCTCCTGCCCCGGCCAATCAGAATGTCTGGGATGGGAACGTGCTCCTGCCCCGGCCAATCACAATGTCTGGGATGGGAACGTGCTCCTGCCCCGGCCAATCACAATGTCTGGGGGGGGAAACGTGCTCCTGCCTCGGCCAATCACAATGTCTGGGGTGGGAACGTGCTCCTGCCTCGGCCAATCACAATGTCTGGGGTGGGAACGTGCTCCTGCCTCGGCCAATCACAATGTCTGGGGTGGGAACGTGTTCCTGCCTCGGCCAATCACAATGTCTGGGATGGGAACGTGCTCCTGCCTCGGCCAATCACAATGTCTGGGATGGGAACGTGCTCCTGCCTCGGCCAATCAGAATGTCTGGGATGGGAACGTGCTCCTGCCTCGGCCAATCAGAATGTCTGGGATGGGAACGTGCTCCTGCCTCGGCCAATCAGAATGTCTGGGATGGGAACGTGCTCCTGCCTCGGCCAATCAGAATGTCTGGGATGGGAACGTGCTCCTGCCTCGGCCAATCAGAATGTCTGGGGTGGGAACGTGCTCCTGCCTCGGCCAATCAGAATGTCTGGGATGGGAACGTGCTCCTGCCTCGGCCAATCAGAATGTCTGGGATGGGAACGTGCTCCTGCCTCGGCCAATCAGAATGTCTGGGATGGGAACGTGCTCCTGCCTCGGCCAATCAGAATGTCTGGGATGGGAACGTGCTCCTGCCTCGGCCAATCACAATGTCTGGGATGGGAACGTGCTCCTGCCTCGGCCAATCAGAATGTCTGGGATGGGAACGTGCTCCTGCCTCGGCCAATCACAATGTCTGGGGTGGGAACGTGCTCCTGCCCCGGCCAATCACAATGTCTGGGATGGGAACGTGCTCTTGCCCCGGCCAATCACAATGTCTGGGATGGGAACGTGCTCCTGCCCCGGCCAATCACAATGTCTGGGGTGGGAACGTGCTCCTGCCCCGGCCAATCACAATGTCTGGGGTGGGAACGTGCTCCTGCCCCCGCCAATCACAATGTCTGGGGTGGGAACGTGCTCCTGCCCCGGCCAATCACAATGTCTGGGATGGGAACGTGCTCTTGCCCCGGCCAATCACAATGTCTGGGATGGGAACGTGCTCCTGCCTCGGCCAATTACAATGTCTGGGATGGGAACGTGCTCCTGCCCCGGCCAATCACAATGTCTGGGGTGGGAACGTGCTCCTGCCCCGGCCAATCAGAATGTCTGGGATGGGAACGTGCTCCTGCCCCGGCCAATCACAATGTCTGGGATGGGAACGTGCTCCTGCCCCGGCCAATCACAATGTCTGGGATGGGAACGTCCTCCTGCCCCGGCCAATCACAATGTCTGGGATGGGAACGTCCTCCTGCCCCGGCCAATCACAATGTCTGGGATGGGAACGTGCTCCTGCCCCGGCCAATCACAATGTCTGGGATGGGAACGTGCTCCTGCCTCGGCCAATCACAATGTCTGGGATGGGAACGTCCTCCTGCCCCGGCCAATCACAATGTCTGGGATGGGAACGTGCTCCTGCCCCGGCCAATCACAATGTCTGGGATGGGAACGTCCTCCTGCCCCGGCCAATCACAATGTCTGGGATGGGAACGTGCTCCTGCCCCGGCCAATCACAATGTCTGGGATGGGAACGTGCTCCTGCCTCGGCCAATCACAATGTCTGGGATGGGAACGTGCTCCTGCCTCGGCCAATCACAATGTCTGGGATGGGAACGTGCTCCTGCCTCGGCCAATCAGAATGTCTGGGATGGGAACGTCCTCCTGCCCCGGCCAATCAGAATGTCTGGGATGGGAACGTCCTCCTGCCCCGGCCAATCAGAATGTCTGGGGGGGGAACGTGCTCCTGCCCCGGCCAATCACAATGTCTGGGATGGGAACGTGCTCCTGCCTCGGCCAATCAGAATGTCTGGGATGGGAACGTGCTCCTGCCCCGGCCAATCACAATGTCTGGGATGGGAACGTCCTCCTGCCCCGGCCAATCAGAATGTCTGGGGTGGGAACGTGCTCCTGCCTCAGCCAATTACAATGTCTGGGGTGAGAACGTGCTCCTGCCTCGGCCAATCACAATGTCTGGGGTGGGAACGTGCTCCTGCCCCGGCCAATCACAATGTCTGGGGTGGGAACGTGCTCCTGCCCCGGCCAATCACAATGTCTGGGGTGAGAACGTGCTCCTGCCCCGGCCAATCACAATGTCTGGGGTGGGAACGTGCTCCTGCCCCGGCCAATCACAATGTCTGGGGTGGGAACGTGCTCCTGCTCCGGCCAATCACAATGTCTGGGGTGGGAACGTGCTCCTGCTCCGGCCAATCACAATGTCTGGGATGGGAACGTGCTCCTGCTCCGGCCAATCACAATGTCTGGGATCGGAACGTGCTCCTGCCTCGGCCAATCAGAATGTCTGGGATCGGAACGTGCTCCTGCCTCGGCCAATCAGAATGTCTGGGATCGGAACGTGCTCCTGCCCCGGCCAATCAGAATGTCTGGGAACGGAACGTGCTCCTGCCTCGGCCAATCAGAATGTCTGGGAACGGAACGTGCTCCTGCCTCGGCCAATCACAATGTCTGGGATGGGAACGTGCTCCTGCCCCGGCCAATCAGAATGTCTGGGATGGGAACGTGCTCCTGCCTCGGCCAATCACAATGTCTGGGATGGGAACGTGCTCCTGCCTCGGCCAATCACAATGTCTGGGATCGGAACGTGCTCCTGCCTCGGCCAATCAGAATGTCTGGGATGGGAACGTGCTCCTGCCTCGGCCAATCACAATGTCTGGGATCGGAACGTGCTCCTGCCTCAGCCAATCACAATGTCTGGGGTGGGAACGTGCTCCTGCCCCGGCCAATCACAATGTCTGGGGTGGGAACGTGCTCCTGCCTCAGCCAATCACAATGTCTGGGGTGGGAACGTGCTCCTGCCTCGGCCAATCACAATGTCTGGGATGGGAACGTGCTCCTGCCTCGGCCAATCACAATGTCTGGGATGGGAACGTGCTCCTGCCTCGGCCAATCACAATGTCTGGGGTGGGAACGTGCTCCTGCCCCGGCCAATCACAATGTCTGGGGTGGGAACGTGCTCCTGCCTCGGCCAATCACAATGTCTGGGGTGGGAACGTGCTCCTGCCCCGGCCAATCACAATGTCTGGGATGGGAACGTGC
This sequence comes from Gastrophryne carolinensis, assembly GCA_027917425.1. Taxonomy (NCBI): domain Eukaryota; kingdom Metazoa; phylum Chordata; class Amphibia; order Anura; family Microhylidae; genus Gastrophryne; species Gastrophryne carolinensis. The sequence goes on from JAQIHN010000016.1 coordinate 139,882, forward strand.
TCCTGCCCCGGCCAATCACAATGTCTGGGATGGGAACGTGCTCCTGCCTCGGCCAATTACAATGTCTGGGGGGGGGAACGTGCTCCTGCCCCGGCCAATCACAATGTCTGGGGGGGGAACGTGCTCCTGCCTCGGCCAATCACAATGTCTGGGGTGGGAACGTGCTCCTGCCTCGGCCAATCACAATGTCTGGGATGGGAACGTGCTCCTGCCCCGGCCAATTACAATGTCTGGGGTGGGAACGTGCTCCTGCCTCGGCCAATCACAATGTCTGGGATGGGAACGTGCTCCTGCCTCGGCCAATCACAATGTCTGGGATGGGAACGTGCTCCTGCCCCGGCCAATTACAATGTCTGGGGGGGGAACGTGCTCCTGCCTCGGCCAATCACAATGTCTGGGATGGGAACGTGCTCCTGCCTCGGCCAATCACAATGTCTGGGATCGGAACGTGCTCCTGCTCCGGCCAATCACAATGTCTGGGATCGGAACGTGCTCCTGCCCCGGCCAATCACAATGTCTGGGATGGGAACGTGCTCCTGCCCCGGCCAATCAGAATGTCTGGGATGTGAACGTGCTCCTGCCCCGGCCAATTACAATGTCTGGGGGGGGAACGTGCTCCTGCCCCGGCCAATCACAATGTCTGGGATGGGAACGTGCTCCTGCCTCGGCCAATCACAATGTCTGGGATGGGAACGTGCTCCTGCCTCGGCCAATCACAATGTCTGGGATCGGAACGTGCTCCTGCCCCGGCCAATCACAATGTCTGGGATGGGAACGTGCTCCTGCCCCGGCCAATCACAATGTCTGGGGGGGGAAACGTGCTCCTGCCCCGGCCAATCACAATGTCTGGGATGGGAACGTGCTCCTGCCTCGGACAATCACAATGTCTGGGATGGGAACGTGCTCCTGCCCCGGCCAATCAGAATGTCTGGGGGGGGAAACGTGCTCCTGCCCCGGCCAATCACAATGTCTGGGATGGGAACGTGCTCCTGCCCCAGCCAATCACAATGTCTGGGATGGGAACGTGCTCCTGCCTCGGCCAATCACAATGTCTGGGATGGGAACGTGCTCCTGCCCCGGCCAATCACAATGTCTGGGGTGGGAACGTGCTCCTGCCTCGGCCAATCACAATGTCTGGGGTGGGAACGTGCTCCTGCCCCGGCCAATCAGAATGTCTGGGATGGGAACGTGCTCCTGCCCCGGCCAATCACAATGTCTGGGATGGGAACGTGCTCCTGCCCCGGCCAATCACAATGTCTGGGGGGGGAAACGTGCTCCTGCCTCGGCCAATCACAATGTCTGGGGTGGGAACGTGCTCCTGCCTCGGCCAATCACAATGTCTGGGGTGGGAACGTGCTCCTGCCTCGGCCAATCACAATGTCTGGGGTGGGAACGTGTTCCTGCCTCGGCCAATCACAATGTCTGGGATGGGAACGTGCTCCTGCCTCGGCCAATCACAATGTCTGGGATGGGAACGTGCTCCTGCCTCGGCCAATCAGAATGTCTGGGATGGGAACGTGCTCCTGCCTCGGCCAATCAGAATGTCTGGGATGGGAACGTGCTCCTGCCTCGGCCAATCAGAATGTCTGGGATGGGAACGTGCTCCTGCCTCGGCCAATCAGAATGTCTGGGATGGGAACGTGCTCCTGCCTCGGCCAATCAGAATGTCTGGGGTGGGAACGTGCTCCTGCCTCGGCCAATCAGAATGTCTGGGATGGGAACGTGCTCCTGCCTCGGCCAATCAGAATGTCTGGGATGGGAACGTGCTCCTGCCTCGGCCAATCAGAATGTCTGGGATGGGAACGTGCTCCTGCCTCGGCCAATCAGAATGTCTGGGATGGGAACGTGCTCCTGCCTCGGCCAATCACAATGTCTGGGATGGGAACGTGCTCCTGCCTCGGCCAATCAGAATGTCTGGGATGGGAACGTGCTCCTGCCTCGGCCAATCACAATGTCTGGGGTGGGAACGTGCTCCTGCCCCGGCCAATCACAATGTCTGGGATGGGAACGTGCTCTTGCCCCGGCCAATCACAATGTCTGGGATGGGAACGTGCTCCTGCCCCGGCCAATCACAATGTCTGGGGTGGGAACGTGCTCCTGCCCCGGCCAATCACAATGTCTGGGGTGGGAACGTGCTCCTGCCCCCGCCAATCACAATGTCTGGGGTGGGAACGTGCTCCTGCCCCGGCCAATCACAATGTCTGGGATGGGAACGTGCTCTTGCCCCGGCCAATCACAATGTCTGGGATGGGAACGTGCTCCTGCCTCGGCCAATTACAATGTCTGGGATGGGAACGTGCTCCTGCCCCGGCCAATCACAATGTCTGGGGTGGGAACGTGCTCCTGCCCCGGCCAATCAGAATGTCTGGGATGGGAACGTGCTCCTGCCCCGGCCAATCACAATGTCTGGGATGGGAACGTGCTCCTGCCCCGGCCAATCACAATGTCTGGGATGGGAACGTCCTCCTGCCCCGGCCAATCACAATGTCTGGGATGGGAACGTCCTCCTGCCCCGGCCAATCACAATGTCTGGGATGGGAACGTGCTCCTGCCCCGGCCAATCACAATGTCTGGGATGGGAACGTGCTCCTGCCTCGGCCAATCACAATGTCTGGGATGGGAACGTCCTCCTGCCCCGGCCAATCACAATGTCTGGGATGGGAACGTGCTCCTGCCCCGGCCAATCACAATGTCTGGGATGGGAACGTCCTCCTGCCCCGGCCAATCACAATGTCTGGGATGGGAACGTGCTCCTGCCCCGGCCAATCACAATGTCTGGGATGGGAACGTGCTCCTGCCTCGGCCAATCACAATGTCTGGGATGGGAACGTGCTCCTGCCTCGGCCAATCACAATGTCTGGGATGGGAACGTGCTCCTGCCTCGGCCAATCAGAATGTCTGGGATGGGAACGTCCTCCTGCCCCGGCCAATCAGAATGTCTGGGATGGGAACGTCCTCCTGCCCCGGCCAATCAGAATGTCTGGGGTGGGAACGTGCTCCTGCCCCGGCCAATCACAATGTCTGGGATGGGAACGTGCTCCTGCCTCGGCCAATCAGAATGTCTGGGATGGGAACGTGCTCCTGCCCCGGCCAATCACAATGTCTGGGATGGGAACGTCCTCCTGCCCCGGCCAATCAGAATGTCTGGGGTGGGAACGTGCTCCTGCCCCGGCCAATCACAATGTCTGGGGTGGGAACGTGCTCCTGCCCCGGCCAATCACAATGTCTGGGGTGGGAACGTGCTCCTGCTCCGGCCAATCACAATGTCTGGGGTGGGAACGTGCTCCTGCTCCGGCCAATCACAATGTCTGGGATGGGAACGTGCTCCTGCTCCGGCCAATCACAATGTCTGGGATCGGAACGTGCTCCTGCCTCGGCCAATCAGAATGTCTGGGATCGGAACGTGCTCCTGCCTCGGCCAATCAGAATGTCTGGGATCGGAACGTGCTCCTGCCCCGGCCAATCAGAATGTCTGGGAACGGAACGTGCTCCTGCCTCGGCCAATCAGAATGTCTGGGAACGGAACGTGCTCCTGCCTCGGCCAATCACAATGTCTGGGATGGGAACGTGCTCCTGCCCCGGCCAATCAGAATGTCTGGGATGGGAACGTGCTCCTGCCTCGGCCAATCACAATGTCTGGGATGGGAACGTGCTCCTGCCTCGGCCAATCACAATGTCTGGGATCGGAACGTGCTCCTGCCTCGGCCAATCAGAATGTCTGGGATGGGAACGTGCTCCTGCCTCGGCCAATCACAATGTCTGGGATCGGAACGTGCTCCTGCCTCAGCCAATCACAATGTCTGGGGTGGGAACGTGCTCCTGCCCCGGCCAATCACAATGTCTGGGGTGGGAACGTGCTCCTGCCTCAGCCAATCACAATGTCTGGGGTGGGAACGTGCTCCTGCCTCGGCCAATCACAATGTCTGGGATGGGAACGTGCTCCTGCCTCGGCCAATCACAATGTCTGGGATGGGAACGTGCTCCTGCCTCGGCCAATCACAATGTCTGGGGTGGGAACGTGCTCCTGCCCCGGCCAATCACAATGTCTGGGATGGGAACGTGCTCCTGCCCCGGCCAATCACAATGTCTGGGATGGGAACGTGCTCCTGCCCCGGCCAATCACTATGTCTGGGGTGGGAACGTGCTCCTGCCCCGGCCAATCACAATGTCTGGGATGGGAACGTGCTCCTGCCCCGGCCAATCAGAATGTCTGGGGTGGGAACGTGCTCCTGCCCCGGCCAATCACAATGTCTGGGATGGGAACGTGCTCCTGCCTCGGCCAATCACAATGTCTGGGATGGGAACGTGCTCCTGCCCCGGCCAATCAGAATGTCTGGGGTGGGAACGTGCTCCTGCCCCGGCCAATCACAATGTCTGGGATCGGAACGTGCTCCTGCCCCGGCCAATCACAATGTCTGGGGTGGGAACGTGCTCCTGCCCCGGCCAATCACAATGTCTGGGATGGGAACGTGCTCCTGCCCCGGCCAATCACAATGTCTGGGGTGGGAACGTGCTCCTGCCCCGGCCAATCACAATGTCTGGGATGGGAACGTGCTCCTGCCTCGGCCAATCAGAATGTCTGGGATCGGAACGTGCTCCTGCCCCGGCCAATCACAATGTCTGGGATGGGAACGTGCTCCTGCCTCGGCCAATCAGAATGTCTGGGATGGGAACGTGCTCCTGCCCCGGCCAATCACAATGTCTGGGATCGGAACGTGCTCCTGCCCCGGCCAATCACAATGTCTGGGATGGGAACGTGCTCCTGCCCCGGCCAATCACAATGTCTGGGATGGGAACGTGCTCCTGCCCCGGCCAATCACAATGTCTGGGATGGGAACGTGCTCCTGCCCCGGCCAATCACAATGTCTGGGATGGGAACGTGCTCCTGCCTCAGCCAATCAGAATGTCTGGGATGGGAACGTGCTCCTGCCTCGGCCAATCACAATGTCTGGGATGGGAACGTGCTCCTGCCTCGGCCAATCACAATGTCTGGGATGGGAACGTGCTCCTGCCCCGGCCAATCACAATGTCTGGGGTGGGAACGTGCTCCTGCCTCGGCCAATCACAATGTCTGGGGTGGGAACGTGCTCCTGCCTCGGCCAATCACAATGTCTGGGGTGGGAACGTGCTCCTGCCTCGGCCAATCAGAATGTCTGGGATGGGAACGTGCTCCTGCCTCGGCCAATCACAATGTCTGGGATGGGAACGTGCTCCTGCCCCGGCCAATCACAATGTCTGGGATCGGAACGTGTTTCTGCCTCGGCCAATCACAATGTCTGGGATCGGAACGTGCTCCTGCCTCGGCCAATCACAATGTCTGGGATGGGAACGTGCTCCTGCCCCGGCCAATCACAATGTCTGGGATGGGAACGTGCTCCTGCCTCGGCCAATCACAATGTCTGGGATGGGAACGTGCTCCTGCCCCGGCCAATCACAATGTCTGGGGTGGGAACGTGCTCCTGCCCCGGCCAATCACAATGTCTGGGATGGGAACGTGCTCCTGCCTCGGCCAATCACAATGTCTGGGGTGGGAACGTGCTCCTGCCTCGGCCAATCACAATGTCTGGGATGGGAACGTGCTCCTGCCTCGGCCAATCACAATGTCTGGGATGGGAACGTGCTCCTGCCTCGGCCAATCACAATGTCTGGGATGGGAACGTGCTCCTGCCTCGGCCAATCACAATGTCTGGGATGGGAACGTGCTCCTGCCCCGGCCAATCAGAATGTCTGGGATGGGAACGTGCTCCTGCCCCGGCCAATCACAATGTCTGGGATGGGAACGTGCTCCTGCCCCGGCCAATCACAATGTCTGGGATGGGAACGTGCTCCTGCCTCGGCCAATCACAATGTCTGGGGTGGGAACGTGCTCCTGCCCCGGCCAATCACAATGTCTGGGGTGGGAACGTGCTCCTGCCCCGGCCAATCAGAATGTCTGGGATGGGAACGTGCTCCTGCCCCGGCCAATCACAATGTCTGGGATGGGAACGTGCTCCTGCCTCGGCCAATCACAATGTCTGGGATGGGAACGTCCTCCTGCCCCGGCCAATCAGAATGTCTGGGATGGGAACGTGCTCCTGCCTCAGCCAATTACAATGTCTGGGGTGGGAACGTGCTCCTGCCTCGGCCAATCACAATGTCTGGGGTGGGAACGTGCTCCTGCCCCGGCCAATCACAATGTCTGGGGTGGGAACGTGCTCCTGCCCCGGCCAATCACAATGTCTGGGGTGGGAACGTGCTCCTGCCTCGGCCAATCACAATGTCTGGGATGGGAACGTCCTCCTGCCCCGGCCAATCAGAATGTCTGGGATGGGAACGTGCTCCTGCCTCGGCCAATCACAATGTCTGGGGTGGGAACGTGCTCCTGCCTCGGCCAATCACAATGTCTGGGATGGGAACGTCCTCCTGCCCCGGCCAATCAGAATGTCTGGGATGGGAACGTGCTCCTGCCTCAGCCAATTACAATGTCTGGGATGGGAACGTGCTCCTGCCCCGGCCAATCACAATGTCTGGGATGGGAACGTGCTCCTGCCTCGGCCAATCACAATGTCTGGGATGGGAACGTCCTCCTGCCCCGGCCAATCAGAATGTCTGGGATGGGAACGTGCTCCTGCCTCAGCCAATTACAATGTCTGGGATGGGAACGTGCTCCTGCCCCGGCCAATCACAATGTCTGGGGTGGGAACGTGCTCCTGCCTCGGCCAATCACAATGTCTGGGATGGGAACGTGCTCCTGCCTCAGCCAATCACAATGTCTGGGATGGGAACGTGCTCCTGCCTCAGCCAATCACAATGTCTGGGGTGGGAACGTGCTCCTGCCTCGGCCAATCACAATGTCTGGGATGGGAACGTGCTCCTGCCTCGGCCAATCACAATGTCTGGGGTGGGAACGTGCTCCTGCCTCGGCCAATCACAATGTCTGGGATGGGAACGTCCTCCTGCCCCGGCCAATCAGAATGTCTGGGATGGGAACGTGCTCCTGCCTCAGCCAATTACAATGTCTGGGATGGGAACGTGCTCCTGCCCCGGCCAATCACAATGTCTGGGGTGGGAACGTGCTCCTGCCTCGGCCAATCACAATGTCTGGGATGGGAACGTGCTCCTGCCTCAGCCAATCACAATGTCTGGGATGGAAACGTGCTCCTGCCCCGGCCAATCACAATGTCTGGGATGGGAACGTGCTCCTGCCTCGGCCAATCACAATGTCTGGGATGGGAACGTGCTCCTGCCCCGGCCAATCAGAATGTCTGGGATGGGAACGTGCTCCTGCCTCGGCCAATCACAATGTCTGGGATGGGAACGTGCTCCTGCCCCGGCCAATCACAATGTCTGGGATGGGAACGTGCTCCTGCCCCGGCCAATCAGAATGTCTGGGATGGGAACGTGCTCCTGCCTCGGCCAATCACAATGTCTGGGATGGGAACGTGCTCCTGCCCCGGCCAATCACAATGTCTGGGATGGGAACGTGCTCCTGCCTCGGCCAATCACAATGTCTGGGATGGGAACGTGCTCCTGCCCCGGCCAATCAGAATGTCTGGGATGGGAACGTGCTCCTGCCCCGGCCAATCACAATGTCTGGGATGGAAACGTGCTCCTGCCCCGGCCAATCAGAATGTCTGGGATGGGAACGTGCTCCTGCCCCGGCCAATCACAATGTCTGGGATGGGAACGTGCTCCTGCCCCGGCCAATCAGAATGTCTGGGATGGGAACGTGCTCCTGCCCCGGCCAATCACAATGTCTGGGATGGGAACGTGCTCCTGCCCCGGCCAATCAGAATGTCTGGGATGGGAACGTGCTCCTGCCCCGGCCAATCAGAATGTCTGGGATGGGAACGTGCTCCTGCCCCGGCCAATCACAATGTCTGGGATGGGAACGTGCTCCTGCCCCGGCCAATCAGAATGTCTGGGATGGGAACGTGCTCCTGCCTCGGCCAATCAGAATGTCTGGGATGGGAACGTGCTCCTGCCCCGGCCAATCACAATGTCTGGGATGGGAACGTGCTCCTGCCTCGGCCAATCACAATGTCTGGGGTGAGAACGTGCTCCTGCCCCGGCCAATCAGAATGTCTGGGATGGGAACGTGCTCCTGCCTCGGCCAATCACAATGTCTGGGGTGGGAACGTGCTCCTGCCTCGGCCAATCACAATGTCTGGGATGGGAACGTGCTCCTGCCCCGGCCAATCAGAATGTCTGGGATGGGAACGTGCTCCTGCCCCGGCCAATCACAATGTCTGGGATGGGAACGTGCTCCTGCCCCGGCCAATCAGAATGTCTGGGATGGGAACGTGCTCCTGCCTCGGCCAATCAGAATGTCTGGGATGGGAACGTGCTCCTGCCCCGGCCAATCACAATGTCTGGGATGGGAACGTGCTCCTGCCTCGGCCAATCACAATGTCTGGGGTGAGAACGTGCTCCTGCCCCGGCCAATCAGAATGTCTGGGATGGGAACGTGCTCCTGCCTCGGCCAATCACAATGTCTGGGGTGGGAACGTGCTCCTGCCTCGGCCAATCACAATGTCTGGGATGGGAACGTGCTCCTGCCTCGGCCAATCACAATGTCTGGGGTGAGAACGTGCTCCTGCCCCGGCCAATCAGAATGTCTGGGATGGGAACGTGCTCCTGCCTCGGCCAATCACAATGTCTGGGGTGGGAACGTGCTCCTGCCTCGGCCAATCACAATGTCTGGGGTGGGAACGTGCTCCTGCCTCGGCCAATCACAATGTCTGGGGTGGGAACGTGCTCCTGCCTCGGCCAATCACAATGTCTGGGGTGGGAACGTGCTCCTGCCTCGGCCAATCACAATGTCTGGGATGGGAACGTGCTCCTGCCCCGGCCAATCACAATGTCTGGGATGGGAACGTGCTCCTGCCCCGGCCAATCAGAATGTCTGGGATGGGAACGTGCTCCTGCCCCCGCCAATCAGAATGTCTGGGGTGGGAACGTGCTCCTGCCTCGGCCAATCACAATGTCTGGGATGGGAACGTGCTCCTGCCCCGGCCAATCAGAATGTCTGGGATCGGAACGTGCTCCTGCCCCGGCCAATCAGAATGTCTGGGATCGGAACGTGCTCCTGCCCCGGCCAATCAGAATGTCTGGGATGGGAACGTGCTCCTGCCCCGGCCAATCACAATGTCTGGGATGGGAACGTGCTCCTGCCTCGGCCAATCACAATGTCTGGGATGGGAACGTGCTCCTGCCTCGGCCAATCACAATGTCTGGGGTGAGAACGTGCTCCTGCCCCGGCCAATCAGAATGTCTGGGATGGGAACGTGCTCCTGCCCCGGCCAATCAGAATGTCTGGGATGGGAACGTGCTCCTGCCCCGGCCAATCAGAATGTCTGGGATGGGAACGTGCTCCTGCCCCCGCCAATCAGAATGTCTGGGGTGGGAACGTGCTCCTGCCTCGGCCAATCACAATGTCTGGGATGGGAACGTGCTCCTGCCCCGGCCAATCAGAATGTCTGGGATCGGAACGTGCTCCTGCCCCGGCCAATCAGAATGTCTGGGATCGGAACGTGCTCCTGCCCCGGCCAATCAGAATGTCTGGGATCGGAACGTGCTCCTGCCCCGGCCAATCACAATGTCTGGGATGGGAACGTGCTCCTGCCCCGGCCAATCACAATGTCTGGGATGGGAACGTGCTCCTGCCCCGGCCAATCACAATGTCTGGGATGGGAACGTGCTCCTGCCTCGGCCAATCACAATGTCTGGGATGGGAACGTGCTCCTGCCTCGGCCAATCACAATGTCTGGGATGGGAACGTGCTCCTGCCCCGGCCAATCACAATGTCTGGGGTGGGAACGTGCTCCTGCCCCGGCCAATCACAATGTCTGGGGTGGGAACGTGCTCCTGCCTCGGCCAATCACAATGTCTGGGATGGGAACGTGCTCCTGCCTCGGCCAATCACAATGTCTGGGGTGGGAACGTGCTCCTGCCTCGGCCAATCACAATGTCTGGGATGGGAACGTGCTCCTGCCTCGGCCAATCACAATGTCTGGGATGGGAACGTGCTCCTGCCTCGGCCAATCACAATGTCTGGGATGGGAACGTGCTCCTGCCTCGGCCAATCACAATGTCTGGGATGGGAACGTGCTCCTGCCCCGGCCAATCACAATGTCTGGGATGGGAACGTGCTCCTGCCTCGGCCAATCACAATGTCTGGGATGGGAACGTGCTCCTGCCTCGGCCAATCACAATGTCTGGGATGGGAACGTGCTCCTGCCCCGGCCAATCACAATGTCTGGGGTGGGAACGTGCTCCTGCCCCGGCCAATCAGAATGTCTGGGGTGGGAACGTGCTCCTGCCCCGGCCAATCAGAATGTCTGGGGTGGGAACGTGCTCCTGCCCCGGCCAATCACAATGTCTGGGATGGGAACGTGCTCCTGCCCCGGCCAATCAGAATGTCTGGGGTGGGAACGTGCTCCTGCCCCGGCCAATCACAATGTCTGGGATGGGAACGTGCTCCTGCCCCGGCCAATCACAATGTCTGGGATGGGAACGTGCTCCTGCCTCGGCCAATCACAATGTCTGGGATGGGAACGTGCTCCTGCCTCGGCCAATCACAATGTCTGGGATGGGAACGTGCTCCTGCCTCGGCCAATCACAATGTCTGGGATGGGAACGTGCTCCTGCCTCGGCCAATCAGAATGTCTGGGATCGGAACGTGCTCCTGCCCCGGCCAATCACAATGTCTGGGATGGGAACGTGCTCCTGCCTCGGCCAATCAGAATGTCTGGGATGGGAACGTGCTCCTGCCCCGGCCAATCACAATGTCTGGGATCGGAACGTGCTCCTGCCCCGGCCAATCAGAATGTCTGGGATGGGAACGTGCTCCTGCCTCGGCCAATCACAATGTCTGGGATGGGAACGTGCTCCTGCCCCGGCCAATCACAATGTCTGGGATGGGAACGTGCTCCTGCCCCGGCCAATCACAATGTCTGGGATCGGAACGTGCTCCTGCCCCGGCCAATCACAATGTCTGGGGTGGGAACGTGCTCCTGCCTCGGCCAATCACAATGTCTGGGATGGGAACGTCCTCCTGCCCCGGCCAATCAGAATGTCTGGGATGGGAACGTGCTCCTGCCTCGGCCAATCACAATGTCTGGGATGGGAACGTGCTCCTGCCCCGGCCAATCACAATGTCTGGGGTGGGAACGTGCTCCTGCCCCGGCCAATCAGAATGTCTGGGATGGGAACGTGCTCCTGCCTCGGCCAATCACAATGTCTGGGATGGGAACGTCCTCCTGCCTCGGCCAATCACAATGTCTGGGGTGGGAACGTGCTCCTGCCCCGGCCAATCACAATGTCTGGGATGGGAACGTGCTCCTGCCTCAGCCAATTACAATGTCTGGGGTGGGAACGTGCTCCTGCCTCGGCCAATCACAATGTCTGGGGTGGGAACGTGCTCCTGCCCCGGCCAATCACAATGTCTGGGGTGGGAACGTGCTCCTGCCCCGGCCAATCACAATGTCTGGGGTGGGAACGTGCTCCTGCCCCGGCCAATCACAATGTCTGGGATGGGAACGTGCTCCTGCCCCGGCCAATCAGAATGTCTGGGATGGGAACGTGCTCCTGCCTCGGCCAATCACAATGTCTGGGGTGGGAACGTGCTCCTGCCTCGGCCAATCACAATGTCTGGGATGGGAACGTCCTCCTGCCCCGGCCAATCAGAATGTCTGGGATGGGAACGTGCTCCTGCCTCAGCCAATTACAATGTCTGGGATGGGAACGTGCTCCTGCCCCGGCCAATCACAATGTCTGGGGTGGGAACGTGCTCCTGCCTCGGCCAATCACAATGTCTGGGATGGGAACGTGCTCCTGCCTCGGCCAATCAGAATGTCTGGGATGGGAACGTGCTCCTGCCTCAGCCAATTACAATGTCTGGGGTGGGAACGTGCTCCTGCCTCGGCCAATCACAATGTCTGGGGTGGGAACGTGCTCCTGCCTCGGCCAATCACAATGTCTGGGGTGGGAACGTGCTCCTGCCCCGGCCAATCACAATGTCTGGGGTGGGAACGTGCTCCTGCCCCGGCCAATCACAATGTCTGGGATGGGAACGTGCTCCTGCCTCGGCCAATCAGAATGTCTGGGATGGGAACGTGCTCCTGCCTCAGCCAATTACAATGTCTGGGGTGGGAACGTGCTCCTGCCTCGGCCAATCACAATGTCTGGGGTGGGAACGTGCTCCTGCCCCGGCCAATCACAATGTCTGGGATGGGAACGTGCTCCTGCCTCGGCCAATCAGAATGTCTGGGATGGGAACGTGCTCCTGCCTCAGCCAATTACAATGTCTGGGGTGGGAACGTGCTCCTGCCTCGGCCAATCACAATGTCTGGGGTGGGAACGTGCTCCTGCCCCGGCCAATCAGAATGTCTGGGATGGGAACGTGCTCCTGCCCCGGCCAATCACAATGTCTGGGATGGGAACGTGCTCCTGCCTCGGCCAATCACAATGTCTGGGATGGGAACGTCCTCCTGCCCCGGCCAATCAGAATGTCTGGGATGGGAACGTGCTCCTGCCTCAGCCAATTACAATGTCTGGGGTGGGAACGTGCTCCTGCCTCGGCCAATCACAATGTCTGGGGTGGGAACGTGCTCCTGCCCCGGCCAATCACAATGTCTGGGATGGGAACGTGCTCCTGCCCCGGCCAATCACAATGTCTGGGGTGGGAACGTGCTCCTGCCTCGGCCAATCACAATGTCTGGGATGGGAACGTGCTCCTGCCCCGGCCAATCACAATGTCTGGGGGGGGGAACGTGCTCCTGCCCCGGCCAATCACAATGTCTGGGATGGAAACGTGCTCCTGCCTCAGCCAATCACAATGTCTGGGATGGAAACGTGCTCCTGCCCCGGCCAATCACAATGTCTGGGATGGGAACGTGCTCCTGCCTCGGCCAATCACAATGTCTGGGATGGGAACGTGCTCCTGCCCCGGCCAATCAGAATGTCTGGGATGGGAACGTGCTCCTGCCCCGGCCAATCACAATGTCTGGGATGGAAACGTGCTCCTGCCCCGGCCAATCAGAATGTCTGGGATGGGAACGTGCTCCTGCCTCGGCCAATCAGAATGTCTGGGATGGGAACGTGCTCCTGCCCCGGCCAATCACAATGTCTGGGATGGGAACGTGCTCCTGCCCCGGCCAATCACAATGTCTGGGATGGGAACGTGCTCCTGCCTCGGCCAATCACAATGTCTGGGATGGGAACGTGCTCCTGCCTCGGCCAATCACAATGTCTGGGGTGAGAACGTGCTCCTGCCCCGGCCAATCAGAATGTCTGGGATGGGAACGTGCTCCTGCCTCGGCCAATCACAATGTCTGGGGTGGGAACGTGCTCCTGCCTCGGCCAATCACAATGTCTGGGGTGGGAACGTGCTCCTGCCTCGGCCAATCACAATGTCTGGGGTGGGAACGTGCTCCTGCCTCGGCCAATCACAATGTCTGGGGTGGGAACGTGCTCCTGCCTCGGCCAATCACAATGTCTGGGGTGGGAACGTGCTCCTGCCTCGGCCAATCACAATGTCTGGGATGGGAACGTGCTCCTGCCCCGGCCAATCACAATGTCTGGGATGGGAACGTGCTCCTGCCCCGGCCAATCAGAATGTCTGGGGTGGGAACGTGCTCCTGCCTCGGCCAATCACAGTGTCTGGGATGGGAACGTGCTCCTGCCTCGGCCAATCAGAATGTCTGGGATCGGAACGTGCTCCTGCCCCGGCCAATCAGAATGTCTGGGATCGGAACGTGCTCCTGCCCCGGCCAATCACAATGTCTGGGATGGGAACGTGCTCCTGCCCCGGCCAATCAGAATGTCTGGGATCGGAACGTGCTCCTGCCCCGGCCAATCAGAATGTCTGGGATCGGAACGTGCTCCTGCCCCGGCCAATCAGAATGTCTGGGATCGGAACGTGCTCCTGCCCCGGCCAATCACAATGTCTGGGATGGGAACGTGCTCCTGCCCCGGCCAATCACAATGTCTGGGATGGGAACGTGCTCCTGCCCCGGCCAATCACAATGTCTGGGATGGGAACGTGCTCCTGCCTCGGCCAATCACAATGTCTGGGATGGGAACGTGCTCCTGCCCCGGCCAATCACAATGTCTGGGGGGGGGAACGTGCTCCTGCCCCGGCCAATCAGAATGTCTGGGATGGGAACGTGCTCCTGCCCCGGCCAATCACAATGTCTGGGATGGGAACGTGCTCCTGCCTCGGCCAATCACAATGTCTGGGGTGGGAACGTGCTCCTGCCCCGGCCAATCACAATGTCTGGGATGGGAACATGCTCCTGCTCCGGCCAATCACAATGTCTGGGATGGGAACGTGCTCCTGCCTCGGCCAATCACAATGTCTGGGATGGGAACGTGCTCCTGCCTCGGCCAATCACAATGTCTGGGATGGGAACGTGCTCCTGCCCCGGCCAATCACAATGTCTGGGATGGGAACGTGCTCCTGCCCCGGCCAATCACAATGTCTGGGATGGGAACGTGCTCCTGCCTCGGCCAATCACAATGTCTGGGATGGGAACGTGCTCCTGCCCCGGCCAATCACAATGTCTGGGGTGGGAACGTGCTCCTGCCCCGGCCAATCACAATGTCTGGGATGGGAACGTGCTCCTGCCTCGGCCAATCAGAATGTCTGGGGTGGGAACGTGCTCCTGCCTCAGCCAATCAGAATGTCTGGGATGGGAACGTGCTCCTGCCTCGGCCAATCAGAATGTCTGGGATGGGAACGTGCTCCTGCCTCGGCCAATCACAATGTCTGGGATGGGAACGTGCTCCTGCCTCGGCCAATCACAATGTCTGGGGTGGGAACGTGCTCCTGCCCCGGCCAATCACAATGTCTGGGATGGGAACGTGCTCCTGCCCCGGCCAATCACAATGTCTGGGGTGGGAACGTGCTCCTGCCTCAGCCAATCAGAATGTCTGGGATGGGAACGTGCTCCTGCCTCGGCCAATCAGAATGTCTGGGGTGGGAACGTGCTCCTGCCTCGGCCAATCACAATGTCTGGGGTGGGAACGTGCTCCTGCCTCGGCCAATCACAATGTCTGGGGTGGGAACGTGCTCCTGCCTCGGCCAATCAGAATGTCTGGGGTGGGAACGTGCTCCTGCCTCGGCCAATCACAATGTCTGGGGTGGGAACGTGCTCCTGCCTCGGCCAATCACAATGTCTGGGGTGGGAACGTGCTCCTGCCTCGGCCAATCACAATGTCTGGGATGGGAACGTGCTCCTGCCCCGGCCAATCAGAATGTCTGGGATGGGAACGTGCTCCTGCCCCGGCCAATCACAATGTCTGGGATGGGAACGTGCTCCTGCCTCGGCCAATCAGAATGTCTGGGATGGGAACGTGCTCCTGCCTCGGCCAATCACAATGTCTGGGATGGGAACGTGCTCCTGCCCCGGCCAATCACAATGTCTGGGATCGGAACGTGCTCCTGCCCCGGCCAATCACAATGTCTGGGATGGGAACGTGCTCCTGCCTCGGCCAATCACAATGTCTGGGATGGGAACGTGCTCCTGCCTCGGCCAATCACAATGTCTGGGATGGGAACGTGCTCCTGCCCCGGCCAATCACAATGTCTGGGATCGGAACGTGTTTCTGCCCCGGCCAATCACAATGTCTGGGGTGGGAACGTGCTCCTGCCCCGGCCAATCACAATGTCTGGGATCGGAACGTGCTCCTGCCTCGGCCAATCACAATGTCTGGGATGGGAACGTGCTCCTGCCCCGGCCAATCACAATGTCTGGGATCGGAACGTGCTCCTGCCTCGGCCAATCACAATGTCTGGGATGGGAACGTGCTCCTGCCCCGGCCAATCACAATGTCTGGGATGGGAACGTGCTCCTGCCTCGGCCAATCACAATGTCTGGGATGGGAACGTGCTCCTGCCCCGGCCAATCAGAATGTCTGGGATGGGAACGTGCTCCTGCCCCGGCCAATCACAATGTCTGGGATGGGAACGTGCTCCTGCCTCGGCCAATCACAATGTCTGGGATGGGAACGTGCTCCTGCCCCGGCCAATCACAATGTCTGGGATGGGAACATGCTCCTGCCCCGGCCAATCAGAATGTCTGGGATGGGAACGTGCTCCTGCCTCAGCCAATTACAATGTCTGGGGTGAGAACGTGCTCCTGCCTCGGCCAATCACAATGTCTGGGGTGGGAACGTGCTCCTGCCTCGGCCAATCACAATGTCTGGGATGGGAACGTGCTCCTGCCCCGGCCAATCACAATGTCTGGGATGGGAACGTCCTCCTGCCCCGGCCAATCAGAATGTCTGGGATGGGAACGTGCTCCTGCCTCAGCCAATTACAATGTCTGGGGTGAGAACGTGCTCCTGCCTCGGCCAATCACAATGTCTGGGGTGGGAACGTGCTCCTGCCTCGGCCAATCACAATGTCTGGGATGGGAACGTCCTCCTGCCCCGGCCAATCACAATGTCTGGGGTGAGAACGTGCTCCTGCCTCGGCCAATCACAATGTCTGGGGTGGGAACGTGCTCCTGCCTCGGCCAATCACAATGTCTGGGGTGGGAACGTGCTCCTGCCCCGGCCAATCACAATGTCTGGGATGGGAACGTGCTCCTGCTCCGGCCAATCACAATGTCTGGGGTGAGAACGTGCTCCTGCCCCGGCCAATCACAATGTCTGGGGTGGGAACGTGCTCCTGCCTCGGCCAATCACAATGTCTGGGGTGGGAACGTGCTCCTGCCTCGGCCAATCACAATGTCTGGGGTGAGAACGTGCTCCTGCCCCGGCCAATCACAATGTCTGGGATGGGAACGTGCTCCTGCTCCGGCCAATCACAATGTCTGGGGTGAGAACGTGCTCCTGCCCCGGCCAATCACAATGTCTGGGATGGGAACGTGCTCCTGCTCCGGCCAATCACAATGTCTGGGGTGGGAACGTCCTCCTGCCCCGGCCAATCACAATGTCTGGGATGGGAACGTGCTCCTGCTCCGGCCAATCACAATGTCTGGGATGGGAACGTGCTCCTGCCTCGGCCAATTACAATGTCTGGGGTGGGAACGTGCTCCTGCCTCGGCCAATCACAATGTCTGGGGTGGGAACGTGCTCCTGCCCCGGCCAATCAGAATGTCTGGGATGGGAACGTGCTCCTGCCTCGGCCAATCACAATGTCTGGGGTGGGAACGTGCTCCTGCCCCGGCCAATCAGAATGTCTGGGATCGGAACGTGCTCCTGCCTCGGCCAATCAGAATGTCTGGGATCGGAACGTGCTCCTGCCTCGGCCAATCAGAATGTCTGGGATCGAAACGTGCTCCTGCCCCGGCCAATCAGAATGTCTGGGATGGGAACGTGCTCCTGCCTCGGCCAATCAGAATGTCTGGGATCGGAACGTGCTCCTGCCTCGGCCAATCAGAATGTCTGGGATCGGAACGTGCTCCTGCCTCGGCCAATCACAATGTCTGGGATGGGAACGTGCTCCTGCCTCGGCCAATCACAATGTCTGGGATGGGAACGTGCTCCTGCCTCGGCCAATCACAATGTCTGGGGTGGGAACGTGCTCCTGCCTCAGCCAATCACAATGTCTGGGGTGGGAACGTGCTCCTGCCTCGGCCAATCACAATGTCTGGGGTGGGAACGTGCTCCTGCCCCGGCCAATCACAATGTCTGGGATGGGAACGTGCTCCTGCCCCGGCCAATCACAATGTCTGGGATGGGAACGTGCTCCTGCCTCGGCCAATCACAATGTCTGGGATGGGAACGTGCTCCTGCCTCGGCCAATCACAATGTCTGGGATGGGAACGTGCTCCTGCCCCGGCCAATCACAATGTCTGGGATCGGAACGTGCTCCTGCCCCGGCCAATCACAATGTCTGGGATGGGAACGTGCTCCTGCCCCGGCCAATCACAATGTCTGGGATCGGAACGTGCTCCTGCCTCGGCCAATCACAATGTCTGGGATGGGAACGTGCTCCTGCCTCGGCCAATCACAATGTCTGGGATGGGAACGTGCTCCTGCCTCGGCCAATCAGAATGTCTGGGATGGGAACGTGCTCCTGCCCCGGCCAATCAGAATGTCTGGGATGGGAACGTGCTCCTGCCCCGGCCAATCAGAATGTCTGGGATGGGAACGTGCTCCTGCCTCGGCCAATCACAATGTCTGGGATGGGAACGTGCTCCTGCCTCGGCCAATCAGAATGTCTGGGATGGGAACGTGCTCCTGCCTCGGCCAATCAGAATGTCTGGGATGGGAACGTGCTCCTGCCCCGGCCAATCAGAATGTCTGGGATGGGAACGTGCTCCTGCCCCGGCCAATCAGAATGTCTGGGATGGGAACGTGCTCCTGCCTCGGCCAATCACAATGTCTGGGATGGGAACGTGCTCCTGCCTCGGCCAATCACAATGTCTGGGGTGGGAACGTGCTCCTGCCCCGGCCAATCACAATGTCTGGGATGGGAACGTGCTCCTGCCCCGGCCAATCAGAATGTCTGGGATGGGAACGTGCTCCTGCCTCGGCCAATCAGAATGTCTGGGATGGGAACGTGCTCCTGCCCCGGCCAATCACAATGTCTGGGATGGGAACGTGCTCCTGCCTCGGCCAATCAGAATGTCTGGGATGGGAACGTGCTCCTGCCTCGGCCAATCACAATGTCTGGGATGGGAACGTGCTCCTGCCTCGGCCAATCAGAATGTCTGGGATGGGAACGTGCTCCTGCCTCGGCCAATCACAATGTCTGGGATGTGAACGTGCTCCTGCCTCGGCCAATCACAATGTCTGGGATGGGAACGTGCTCCTGCCCCGGCCAATCACAATGTCTGGGATGGGAACGTGCTCCTGCCCCGGCCAATCACAATGTCTGGGATGGGAACGTGCTCCTGCCCCGGCCAATCACAATGTCTGGGATGGGAACGTGCTCCTGCCTCAGCCAATCACAATGTCTGGGATGGGAACGTGCTCCTGCCCCGGCCAATCAGAATGTCTGGGGGGGGGAACGTGCTCCTGCCTCGGCCAATCACAATGTCTGGGGTGGGAACGTGCTCCTGCCCCGGCCAATCACAATGTCTGGGGGGGGAACGTGCTCCTGCCTCGGCCAATCAGAATGTCTGGGATGGGAACGTGCTCCTGCCCCGGCCAATCACAATGTCTGGGGTGGGAACGTGCTCCTGCCTCGGCCAATCACAATGTCTGGGATGGGAACGTGCTCCTGCCCCGGCCAATCACAATGTCTGGGGGGGGAACGTGCTCCTGCCTCGGCCAATCACAATGTCTGGGATGGGAACGTGCTCCTGCCTCGGCCAATCACAATGTCTGGGATGGGAACGTGCTCCTGCCCCGGCCAATCACAATGTCTGGGGGGGGAACGTGCTCCTGCCCCGGCCAATCACAATGTCTGGGGGGGGAACGTGCTCCTGCCTCGGCCAATCACAATGTCTGGGGTGGGAACGTGCTCCTGCCTCGGCCAATCACAATGTCTGGGATGGGAACGTGCTCCTGCCTCGGCCAATCACAATGTCTGGGATGGGAACGTGCTCCTGCCCCGGCCAATCACAATGTCTGGGATGGGAACGTGCTCCTGCCCCGGCCAATCACAATGTCTGGGGTGGGAACGTGCTCCTGCCCCGGCCAATCACAATGTCTGGGATGGGAACGTGCTCCTGCCCCGGCCAATCAGAATGTCTGGAGTGGGAACGTGCTCCTGCCTCGGCCAATCACAATGTCTGGAGTGGGAACGTGCTCCTGCCTCGGCCAATCACAATGTCTGGGGTGGGAACGTGCTCCTGCCTCGGCCAATCACAATGTCTGGGGTGGGAACGTGCTCCTGCCTCGGCCAATCACAATGTCTGGGGTGGGAACGTGCTCCTGCCCCGGCCAATCACAATGTCTGGGGTGGGAACGTGCTCCTGCCCCGGCCAATCACAATGTCTGGGATGGGAACGTGCTCCTGCCCCGGCCAATCACAATGTCTGGGATGGGAACGTGCTCCTGCCCCGGCCAATCACAATGTCTGGGGTGGGAACGTGCTCCTGCCCCGGCCAATCACAATGTCTGGGGGGGGAACGTGCTCCTGCCCCGGCCAATCAGAATGTCTGGGGGGGGAACGTGCTCCTGCCCCGGCCAATCAGAATGTCTGGGGTGGGAACGTGCTCCTGCCCCGGCCAATCAGAATGTCTGGGGGGGGAACGTGCTCCTGCCTCGGCCAATCACAGTGTCTGGGGTGGGAACGTGCTCCTGCCTCGGCCAATCACAATGTCTGGGATGGGAACGTGCTCCTGCCTCGGCCAATCACAATGTCTGGGATGGGAACGTGCTCCTGCCCCGGCCAATCACAATGTCTGGGATGGGAACGTGCTCCTGCCTCGGCCAATCACAATGTCTGGGATGGGAACGTGCTCCTGCCCCGGCCAATCACAATGTCTGGGATGGGAACGTGCTCCTGCCCCGGCCAATCACAATGTCTGGGATGGGAACGTGCTCCTGCCCCGGCCAATCAGAATGTCTGGGGTGGGAACATGCTCCTGCCCCGGCCAATCACAATGTCTGGGATGGGAACGTGCTCCTGCCCCGGCCAATCACAATGTCTGGAGTGGGAACGTGCTCCTGCCTCGGCCAATCACAATGTCTGGGATGGGAACGTGCTCCTGCCCCGGCCAATCACAATGTCTGGAGTGGGAACGTGCTCCTGCCCCGGCCAATCACAATGTCTGGGATGGGAACGTGCTCCTGCCTCGGCCAATCAGAATGTCTGGGATGGGAACGTGCTCCTGCCTCGGCCAATCAGAATGTCTGGGATGGGAACGTGCTCCTGCCTCGGCCAATCACAATGTCTGGGATGGGAACGTGCTCCTGCCTCGGCCAATCACAATGTCTGGGATGGGAACGTGCTCCAGCCCTGGCTAATCACAATGTCTGGGATGGGAACGTGCTCCTGCCTCGGCCAATCACAATGTCTGGGATGGGAACGTGCTCCTGCCCCGGCCAATCACAATGTCTGGGATGGGAACGTGCTCCTGCCCCGGCCAATCACAATGTCTGGGGTGGGAACGTGCTCCTGCCCCGGCCAATCACAATGTCTGGGATGGGAACGTGCTCCTGCCCCGGCCAATCACAATGTCTGGGGTGGGAACGTGCTCCTGCCTCGGCCAATCACAATGTCTGGGATGGGAACGTGCTCCTGCCCCGGCCAATCACAATGTCTGGGGTGGGAACGTGCTCCTGCCCCGGCCAATCACAATGTCTGGGATGGGAACGTGCTCCTGCCTCAGCCAATCACAATGTCTGGGATGGGAACGTGCTCCTGCCCCGGCCAATCACAATGTCTGGGATGGGAACGTGCTCCTGCCTCAGCCAATCACAATGTCTGGGATGGGAACGTGCTCCTGCCCCGGCCAATCACAATGTCTGGGATGGGAACGTGCTCCTGCCCCGGCCAATCACAATGTCTGGGATGGGAACGTGCTCCTGCCTCGGCCAATCACAATGTCTGGGATGGGAACGTGCTCCTGCCCCGGCCAATCACAATGTCTGGGATGGGAACGTGCTCCTGCCTCGGCCAATCACAATGTCTGGGATGGGAACGTGCTCCTGCCTCGGCCAATCACAATGTCTGGGATGGGAACGTGCTCCTGCCCCGGCCAATCACAATGTCTGGGATGGGAACGTGCTCCTGCCTCAGCCAATCACAATGTCTGGGATGGGAACGTGCTCCTGCCCCGGCCAATCACAATGTCTGGGGGGGGAACGTGCTCCTGCCTCGGCCAATCAGAATGTCTGGGATGGGAACGTGCTCCTGCCCCGGCCAATCACAATGTCTGGGATGGGAACGTGCTCCTGCCTCGGCCAATCAGAATGTCTGGGATGGGAACGTGCTCCTGCCCCGGCCAATCACAATGTCTGGGATGGGAACGTGCTCCTGCCTCGGCCAATCACAATGTCTGGGATGGGAACGTGCTCCTGCCTCGGCCAATCAGAATGTCTGGGATGGGAACGTGCTCCTGCCTCGGCCAATCACAATGTCTGGGATGGGAACGTGCTCCTGCCCCGGCCAATCACAATGTCTGGGGTGGGAACGTGCTCCTGCCCCGGCCAATCACAATGTCTGGGATGGGAACGTGCTCCTGCCTCGGCCAATCACAATGTCTGGGATGGGAACGTGCTCCTGCCCCGGCCAATCACAATGTCTGGGATGGGAACGTGCTCCTGCCTCGGCCAATCACAATGTCTGGGATGGGAACGTGCTCCTGCCCCGGCCAATCACAATGTCTGGGATGGGAACGTGCTCCTGCCCCGGCCAATCACAATGTCTGGGATGGGAACGTGCTCCTGCCTCAGCCAATCACAATGTCTGGGGTGGGAACGTGCTCCTGCCTCAGCCAATCACAATGTCTGGGGTGGGAACGTGCTCCTGCCCCGGCCAATCACAATGTCTGGGATGGGAACGTGCTCCTGCCTCAGCCAATCACAATGTCTGGGATGGGAACGTGCTCCTGCCTCGGCCAATCACAATGTCTGGGGTGGGAACGTGCTCCTGCCCCGGCCAATCACAATGTCTGGGATGGGAACGTGCTCCTGCCTCAGCCAATCACAATGTCTGGGATGGGAACGTGCTCCTGCCTCAGCCAATCACAATGTCTGGGATGGGAACGTGCTCCTGCCCCGGCCAATCACAATGTCTGGGGTGGGAACGTGCTCCTGCCTCGGCCAATCACAATGTCGGGGGTGGGAACGTGCTCCTGCCTCAGCCAATCACAATGTCTGGGATGGGAACGTGCTCCTGCCTCGGCCAATCACAATGTCTGGGGTGGGAACGTGCTCCTGCCTCGGCCAATCACAATGTCTGGGATGGGAACGTGCTCCTGCCCCGGCCAATCAGAATGTCTGGGGTGGGAACGTGCTCCTGCCCCGGCCAATCACAATGTCTGGGGTGGGAACGTGCTCCTGCCTCGGCCAATCACAATGTCTGGGGTGGGAACGTGCTCCTGCCTCGGCCAATCACAATGTCTGGGATGGGAACGTGTTCCTGCCTCGGCCAATCACAATGTCTGGGGTGGGAACGTGCTCCTGCCTCGGCCAATCACAATGTCTGGGATGGGAACATGCTCCTGCCTCGGCCAATCACAATGTCTGGGATGGGAACGTGCTCCTGCCCCGGCCAATCACAATGTCTGGGATGGGAACGTGCTCCTGCCTCAGCCAATCACAATGTCTGGGATGGGAACGTGCTCCTGCCTCGGCCAATCACAATGTCTGGGGTGGGAACGTGCTCCTGCCTCGGCCAATCACAATGTCTGGGATGGGAACGTGCTCCTGCCTCGGCCAATCACAATGTCTGGGATGGGAACGTGCTCCTGCCCCGGCCAATCACAATGTCTGGGGTGGGAACGTGCTCCTGCCTCAGCCAATCACAATGTCTGGGATGGGAACGTGCTCCTGCCCCGGCCAATCACAATGTCTGGGGTGGGAACGTGCTCCTGCCTCGGCCAATCACAATGTCTGGGGTGGGAACGTGCTCCTGCCCCGGCCAATCACAATGTCTGGGATGGGAACGTGCTCCTGCCCCGGCCAATCACAATGTCTGGGGTGGGAACGTGCTCCTGCCCCGGCCAATCACAATGTCTGGAGTGGGAACGTGCTCCTGCCCCGGCCAATCACAATGTCTGGGGTGGGAACGTGCTCCTGCCCCGGCCAATCACAATGTCTGGGATGGGAACGTGCTCCTGCCCCGGCCAATCACAATGTCTGGGGTGGGAACGTGCTCCTGCCCCGGCCAATCACAATGTCTGGGATGGGAACGTGCTCCTGCCCCGGCCAATCACAATGTCTGGGGTGGGAACGTGCTCCTGCCTCGGCCAATCACAATGTCTGGGGTGGGAACGTGCTCCTGCCCCGGCCAATCACAATGTCTGGGGTGGGAACGTGCTCCTGCCCCGGCCAATCACAATGTCTGGGGTGGGAACGTGCTCCTGCCTCGGCCAATCAGAATGTCTGGGATGGGAACGTGCTCCTGCCCCGGCCAATCACAATGTCTGGGATCGGAATGTGCTCCTGCCTCGGCCAATCACAATGTCTGGGGTGGGAACGTGCTCCTGCCTCGGCCAATCACAATGTCTGGGGTGGGAACGTGCTCCTGCCTCGGCCAATCACAATGTCTGGGGTGGGAACGTGCTCCTGCCTCGGCCAATCACAATGTCTGGGGTGGGAACGTGCTCCTGCCCCGGCCAATCACAATGTCTGGGGTGGGAACGTGCTCCTGCCTCGGCCAATCACAATGTCTGGGATGGGAACGTGCTCCTGCCTCGGCCAATCACAATGTCTGGGGTGGGAACGTGCTCCTGCCCCGGCCAATCACAATGTCTGGGGTGGGAACGTGCTCCTGCCTCGGCCAATCACAATGTCTGGGGTGGGAACGTGCTCCTGCCTCTGCCAATCACAATGTCTGGGGTGGGAACGTGCTCCTGCCCCGGCCAATCACAATGTCTGGGGTGGGAACGTGCTCCTGCCTCGGCCAATCACAATGTCTGGGGTGGGAACGTGCTCCTGCCCCGGCCAATCACAATGTCTGGGATGGGAACGTGCTCCTGCCTCGGCCAATCACAATGTCTGGGATGGGAACGTGCTCCTGCCTCGGCCAATCACAATGTCTGGGGTGGGAACGTGCTCCTGCCTCGGCCAATCACAATGTCTGGGGTGGGAACGTGCTCCTGCCTCGGCCAATCACAATGTCTGGGATGGGAACGTGCTCCTGCCTCGGCCAATCACAATGTCTGGGGTGGGAACGTGCTCCTGCCTCGGCCAATCACAATGTCTGGGATGGGAACGTGCTCCTGCCCCGGCCAATCACAATGTCTGGGGTGGGAACGTGCTCCTGCCTCGGCCAATCACAATGTCTGGGGTGGGAACGTGCTCCTGCCCCGGCCAATCACAATGTCTGGGGTGGGAACGTGCTCCTGCCTCGGCCAATCACAATGTCTGGGGTGGGAACGTGCTCCTGCCCCGGCCAATCACAATGTCTGGGGTGGGAACGTGCTCCTGCCTCGGCCAATCACAATGTCTGGGGTGGGAACGTGCTCCTGCCCCGGCCAATCACAATGTCTGGGATGGGAACGTGCTCCTGCCTCGGCCAATCAGAATGTCTGGGATAGGAACGTGCTCCTGCCCCGGCCAATCACAATGTCTGGGATGGGAACGTGCTCCTGCCCCGGCCAATCACAATGTCTGGGATGGGAACGTGCTCCTGCCTCGGCCAATCACAATGTCTGGGGTGGGAACGTGCTCCTGCCTCGGCCAATCACAATGTCTGGGATGGGAACGTGCTCCTGCCCCGGCCAATCACAATGTTTGGGGTGGGAACGTGCTCCTGCCTCGGCCAATCACAATGTCTGGGGTGGGAACGTGCTCCTGTCTCGGCCAATCAGAATGTCTGGGATGGGAACGTGCTCCTGCCCCGGCCAATCAGAATGTCTGGGATAGGGAACGTGCTCCTGCCCCGGCCAATCACAATGTCTGGGATGGGAACGTGCTCCTGCCCCGGCCAATCACAATGTCTGGGATGGGAACGTGCTCCTGCCCCGGCCAATCACAATGTCTGGGATGGGAACGTGCTCCTGCCTCGGCCAATCACAATGTCTGGGGTGGGAACGTGCTCCTGCCTCGGCCAATCACAATGTCTGGGATGGGAACGTGCTCCTGCCTCGGCCAATCACAATGTCTGGGATGGGAACGTGCTCCTGCCTCGGCCAATCACAATGTCTGGGATGGGAACGTGCTCCTGCCTCGGCCAATCACAATGTCTGGGATGGGAACGTGCTCCTGCCCCGGCCAATCACAATGTCTGGGGTGGGAACGTGCTCCTGCCCCGGCCAATCACAATGTCTGGGATGGGAACGTGCTCCTGCTCCTGCCTCGGCCAATCACAATGTCTGGGATGGGAACGTGCTCCTGCCCCGGCCAATCACAATGTCTGGGATGGGAACGTGCTCCTGCCTCAGCCAATCACAATGTCTGGGGTGGGAACGTGCTCCTGCCTCGGCCAATCAGAATGTCTGGGATGGGAACGTGCTCCTGCCTCGGCCAATCACAATGTCTGGGATGGGAACGTGCTCCTGCCTCGGCCAATCACAATGTCTGGGATGGGAACGTGCTCCTGCCTCGGCCAATCACAATGTCTGGGATGGGAACGTGCTCCTGCCCCGGCCAATCACAATGTCGGGGATGGGAACGTGCTCCTGCTCCGGCCAATCACAATGTCTGGGATGGGAACATGCTCCTGCCCCGGCCAATCACAATGTCTGGGATGGGAACGTGCTCCTGCCTCGGCCAATCACAATGTCTGGGATGGGAACGTGCTCCTGCCTCGGCCAATCACAATGTCTGGGGGGGGAACGTGCTCCTGCCTCGGCCAATCAGAATGTCTGGGATGGGAACGTGCTCCTGCCTCGGCCAATCACAATGTCTGGGGGGGGAACGTGCTCCTGCCTCGGCCAATCAGAATGTCTGGGATGGGAACGTGCTCCTGCCCCAGGCCAATCACAATGTCTGGGATGGGAACGTGCTCCTGCCCCGGCCAATCACAATGTCTGGGGTGGGAACGTGCTCCTGCCTCGGCCAATCACAATGTCTGGGATGGGAACGTGCTCCTGCCCCGGCCAATCACAATGTCTGGGGGGGGAACGTGCTCCTGCCTCGGCCAATCACAATGTCTGGGATGGGAACGTGCTCCTGCCCCGGCCAATCACAATGTCTGGGATGGGAACGTGCTCCTGCCTCGGCCAATCACAATGTCTGGGATGGGAACGTGCTCCTGCCCCGGCCAATCACAATGTCTGGGATGGGAACGTGCTCCTGCCCCGGCCAATCACAATGTCTGGGGTGGGAACGTGCTCCTGCCCCGGCCAATCACAATGTCTGGGATGGGAACGTGCTCCTGCCCCGGCCAATCAGAATGTCTGGAGTGGGAACGTGCTCCTGCCTCGGCCAATCACAATGTCTGGGATGGGAACGTGCTCCTGCCTCGGCCAATCACAATGTCTGGAGTGGGAACGTGCTCCTGCCTCGGCCAATCACAATGTCTGGGATGGGAACGTGCTCCTGCCTCGGCCAATCACAATGTCTGGGATGGGAACGTGCTCCTGCCCCGGCCAATCACAATGTCTGGGGTGGGAACGTGCTCCTGCCCCGGCCAATCACAATGTCTGGGGGGGGAACGTGCTCCTGCCCCGGCCAATCACAATGTCTGGGGTGGGAACGTGCTCCTGCCCCGGCCAATCACAATGTCTGGGGGGGGAACGTGCTCCTGCCCCGGCCAATCACAATGTCTGGGGGGGGAACGTGCTCCTGCCTCGGCCAATCAGAATGTCTGGGGGGGGAACGTGCTCCTGCCCCGGCCAATCAGAATGTCTGGGGTGGGAACGTGCTCCTGCCTCGGCCAATCACAGTGTCTGGGGTGGGAACGTGCTCCTGCCTCGGCCAATCACAATGTCTGGGATGGGAACGTGCTCCTGCCCCGGCCAATCACAATGTCTGGGATGGGAACGTGCTCCTGCCTCGGCCAATCACAATGTCTGGGATGGGAACGTGCTCCTGCCCCGGCCAATCACAATGTCTGGGATGGGAACGTGCTCCTGCCCCGGCCAATCACAATGTCTGGGATGGGAACGTGCTCCTGCCCCGGCCAATCAGAATGTCTGGGGTGGGAACATGCTCCTGCCCCGGCCAATCACAATGTCTGGGATGGGAACGTGCTCCTGCCCCGGCCAATCACAATGTCTGGAGTGGGAACGTGCTCCTGCCCCGGCCAATCACAATGTCTGGAGTGGGAACGTGCTCCTGCCCCGGCCAATCACAATGTCTGGAGTGGGAACGTGCTCCTGCCCCGGCCAATCACAATGTCTGGGATGGGAACGTGCTCCTGCCTCGGCCAATCAGAATGTCTGGGATGGGAACGTGCTCCTGCCTCGGCCAATCAGAATGTCTGGGATGGGAACGTGCTCCTGCCTCGGCCAATCACAATGTCTGGGATGGGAACGTGCTCCTGCCCCGGCCAATCACAATGTCTGGGATGGGAACGTGCTCCTGCCTCAGCCAATCACAATGTCTGGGATGGGAACGTGCTCCTGCCCCGGCCAATCACAATGTCTGGGATGGGAACGTGCTCCTGCCTCAGCCAATCACAATGTCTGGGATGGGAACGTGCTCCTGCCCCGGCCAATCACAATGTCTGGGGGGGGAACGTGCTCCTGCCTCGGCCAATCAGAATGTCTGGGATGGGAACGTGCTCCTGCCCCGGCCAATCACAATGTCTGGGATGGGAACGTGCTCCTGCCTCGGCCAATCACAATGTCTGGGATGGGAACGTGCTCCTGCCTCGGCCAATCACAATGTCTGGGATGGGAACGTGCTCCTGCCCCGGCCAATCACAATGTCTGGGATGGGAACGTGCTCCTGCCTCAGCCAATCACAATGTCTGGGGTGGGAACGTGCTCCTGCCTCAGCCAATCACAATGTCTGGGGTGGGAACGTGCTCCTGCCCCGGCCAATCACAATGTCTGGGATGGGAACGTGCTCCTGCCTCAGCCAATCACAATGTCTGGGATGGGAACGTGCTCCTGCCTCAGCCAATCACAATGTCTGGGATGGGAACGTGCTCCTGCCTCGGCCAATCACAATGTCTGGGGTGGGAACGTGCTCCTGCCTCGGCCAATCACAATGTCGGGGGTGGGAACGTGCTCCTGCCTCAGCCAATCACAATGTCTGGGATGGGAACGTGCTCCTGCCTCGGCCAATCACAATGTCTGGGGTGGGAACGTGCTCCTGCCTCAGCCAATCACAATGTCCTGGATGGGAACGTGCTCCTGCCTCAGCCAATCACAATGTCTGGGATGGGAACGTGCTCCTGCCTCGGCCAATCACAATGTCTGGGGTGGGAACGTGCTCCTGCCTCGGCCAATCACAATGTCTGGGATGGGAACGTGCTCCTGCCTCGGCCAATCACAATGTCTGGGATGGGAACGTGCTCCTGCCCCGGCCAATCACAATGTCTGGGATGGGAACGTGCTCCTGCCTCGGCCAATCACAATGTCTGGGATGGGAACGTGCTCCTGCCTCGGCCAATCACAATGTCTGGGGTGGGAACGTGCTCCTGCCTCGGCCAATCACAATGTCTGGGGTGGGAACATGCTCCTGCCCCGGCCAATCACAATGTCTGGGGTGGGAACGTGCTCCTGCCCCGGCCAATCACAATGTCTGGGATGGGAACGTGCTCCTGCCCCGGCCAATCACAATGTCTGGGGTGGGAACGTGCTCCTGCCCCGGCCAATCACAATGTCTGGGGTGGGAACGTGCTCCTGCCCCGGCCAATCACAATGTCTGGGATGGGAACGTGCTCCTGCCCCGGCCAATCACAATGTCTGGAGTGGGAACGTGCTCCTGCCCCGGCCAATCACAATGTCTGGGATGGGAACGTGCTCCTGCCCCGGCCAATCACAATGTCTGGAGTGGGAACGTGCTCCTGCCCCGGCCAATCACAATGTCTGGGATGGGAACGTGCTCCTGCCCCGGCCAATCACAATGTCTGGGATGGGAACGTGCTCCTGCCCCGGCCAATCACAATGTCTGGAGTGGGAACGTGCTCCTGCCCCGGCCAATCACAATGTCTGGGGTGGGAACGTGCTCCTGCCCCGGCCAATCACAATGTCTGGGATGGGAACGTGCTCCTGCCCCGGCCAATCACAATGTCTGGGGTGGGAACGTGCTCCTGCCCCGGCCAATCACAATGTCTGGGATGGGAACGTGCTCCTGCCCCGGCCAATCACAATGTCTGGGGTGGGAACGTGCTCCTGCCCCGGCCAATCACAATGTCTGGGGTGGGAACGTGCTCCTGCCCCGGCCAATCACAATGTCTGGGATCGGAATGTGCTCCTGCCTCGGCCAATCACAATGTCTGGGATGGGAACGTGCTCCTGCCCCGGCCAATCACAATGTCTGGGATGGGAACGTGCTCCTGCCCCGGCCAATCACAATGTCTGGAGTGGGAACGTGCTCCTGCCTCGGCCAATCACAATGTCTGGAGTGGGAACGTGCTCCTGCCTCGGCCAATCACAATGTCTGGGATGGGAACGTGCTCCTGCCTCGGCCAATCACAATGTCTGGGATGGGAACGTGCTCCTGCCCCGGCCAATCACAATGTCTGGAGTGGGAACGTGCTCCTGCCTCGGCCAATCACAATGTCTGGAGTGGGAACGTGCTCCTGCCTCGGCCAATCACAATGTCTGGAGTGGGAATGTGCTCCTGCCTCGGCCAATCACAATGTCTGGGATGGGAACATGCTCCTGCCCCGGCCAATCACAATGTCTGGGGTGGGAACGTGCTCCTGCCTCGGCCAATCACAATGTCTGGGGTGGGAACGTGCTCCTGCCTCGGCCAATCACAATGTCTGGGATGGGAACGTGCTCCTGCCTCGGCCAATCACAATGTCTGGGATGGGAACGTGCTCCTGCCCCGGCCAATCACAATGTCTGGGATGGGAACGTGCTCCTGCCTCGGCCAATCACAATGTCTGGGATGGGAACGTGCTCCTGCCTCGGCCAATCACAATGTCTGGGGGGGGGGAACGTGCTCCTGCCCCGGCCAATCACAATGTCTGGGGGGGGGGAACGTGCTCCTGCCTCGGCCAATCACAATGTCTGGGGGGGGGGAACGTGCTCCTGCCCCGGCCAAT
This sequence comes from Gastrophryne carolinensis, assembly GCA_027917425.1. NCBI lineage: Eukaryota > Metazoa > Chordata > Amphibia > Anura > Microhylidae > Gastrophryne > Gastrophryne carolinensis. Next base: position 170,546 of record JAQIHN010000016.1, read on the forward strand.
CACAATGTCTGGGGGGGGGGGGAACGTGCTCCTGCCCCGGCCAATCACAATGTCTGGGGGGGGGAGCGTGCACAGTGCGGGGATGTGGCCGCTCTCCATTGTAAACAATCATTGCTGTTTGCTGAATGACACAAAGGTCTCTGATTGGACGAGAGGCCGCGCATGCACCGCTGGGCTGGGGATAGGAATCTGTGGGCATCCCAAACAGCCAGAATCCTGGGTTTTACCCCATTTGTACATCGCCATGGAACGGGACGCCGCCATGTAAATACTAATAATGGTGGATCAGCCGGCGTCACATGACCAATTTCCTCCATGTCCCCGCCTTCCTATTGGCCGACTCGGTGCAACCAGAATGCTCCAATCACAAATGCCCCATATTAAAGACCAAGCCCGACCATTTCTCACCGGAATACACACTGGGCCATGCAAGCAGACCTGGGGGACCCATTTCCCGGTTGCACACACTGGGCGCTATAGACAGAGGGGGGGGGGGGGGTCTTATTTCTTAGTTGCACACCTTTGGATCTATAGATAACATAGGGGGACCCAATTCCAGGTTGCACACACTGGGCGCTATAGACAGAGGGGGGGGGGCCTTATTTCTCAGTTGCACACCTTTGGTTCTATAGATAACATAGAGGGACCCATTTCCAGGTTGCACACACTGGGCGCTATACACAGAGGGGGGGGGGCTTATTTCTCAGTTGCACACCTTTGGATCTATAGAAAACATAGAGGACCCATTTCTCAGTTGCACACCTTTGGATCTATAGATAACATAGGGGGACCCAATTCCAGGTTGCACACACTGGGCGCTAAAGACAGAGGGGGGGGCTTATTTCTCAGTTGCACACCTTTGGATCTATAGATAACATGGAGGGACCCATTTCCAGGTTGCACACACTGGGCGCTATAGACAGAGGGGGGGGGGGGCTTATTTCTTAGTTGCACACCTTTGGATCTATAGATAACATGGAGGGACCCATTTCCAGGTTGCACACACTGGGCCCTATAGACAGAGGGGGGGGTCCATTTCTCAGTTGCACACCTTTGGATCTATAGATAACATAGAGGGACCCATTTCCCGGTTGCACACACTGGGCCCTATAGACAGAGGGGGGGGTCCATTTCTCGGTTGCACACCTTTGGATCTATAGATAACATAGGGGGACCCAATTCCAGGTTGCACACACTGGGCGCTATAGACAGAGGGGGGTGGGGGCTTATTTCTCAGTTGCACACCTTTGGATCTATAGATAACATGGGGGGACCCATTTCCAGGTTGCACACACTGGGCGCTATAGACAGAGGGGGGGGGGGGGGCTTATTTCTCAGTTGCACACCTTTGGATCTATAGATAACATGGACCCATTTCCAGGTTGCACACACTGGGCCCTATAGACAGGAGGGGGGGGGCTTATTTCTTAGTTGCACACCTTTGGATCTATAGATAACATAGGGGGATCCATTTCTCAGTTGCACACCTTTGGATCTATAGATAACATAGGGGGACCCATTTCTCAGTTGCACACCTTTGGATCTATAGATAACATAGAGGGACCCATTTCCCGGTTGCACACACTGGGCCCTATAGACAGAGGGGGGGGTCCATTTCTCGGTTGCACACCTTTGGATCTATAGATAACATAGGGGGACCCAATTCCAGGTTGCACACACTGGGCGCTATAGACAGAGGGGGGTGGGGGCTTATTTCTCAGTTGCACACCTTTGGATCTATAGATAACATGGAGGGACCCATTTCCAGGTTGCACACACTGGGCGCTATAGACAGAGGGGGGGGGGGGCTTATTTCTCAGTTGCACACCTTTGGATCTATAGATAACATGGACCCATTTCCAGGTTGCACACACTGGGCCCTATAGACAGGAGGGGGGGGGCTTATTTCTTAGTTGCACACCTTTGGATCTATAGATAACATAGGGGGATCCATTTCTCAGTTGCACACCTTTGGATCTATAGATAACATAGGGGGACCCATTTCTCAGTTGCACACCTTTGGATCTATAGATAACATAGGGGGACCCAATTCCAGGTTGCACACACTGGGCGCTATAGACAGAGGGGGGTGGGGGCTTATTTCTCAGTTGCACACCTTTGGATCTATAGCTAACATGGAGGGACCCATTTCCAGGTTGCACACACTGGGCGCTATAGACAGAGGGGGGGGGGGGCTTATTTCTCAGTTGCACACCTTTGGATCTATAGATAACATGGACCCATTTCCAGGTTGCACACACTGGGCCCTATAGACAGGAGGGGGGGGCTTATTTCTCAGTTGCACACCTTTGGATCTATAGAAAACATAGAGGACCCATTTCTCAGTTGCACACCTTTGGATCTATAGATAACATAGGGGGACCCAATTCCAGGTTGCACACACTGGGCGCTAAAGACAGAGGGGGGGGCTTATTTCTCAGTTGCACACCTTTGGATCTATAGATAACATGGAGGGACCCATTTCCAGGTTGCACACACTGGGCGCTATAGACAGAGGGGGGGGCTTATTTCTTAGTTGCACACCTTTGGATCTATAGATAACATGGAGGGACCCATTTCCAGGTTGCACACACTGGGCCCTATAGACAGAGGGGGGGGGTCCATTTCTCAGTTGCACACCTTTGGATCTATAGATAACATAGAGGGACCCATTTCCCGGTTGCACACACTGGGCCCTATAGACAGAGGGGGGGGTCCATTTCTCGGTTGCACACCTTTGGATCTATAGATAACATAGGGGGACCCAATTCCAGGTTGCACACACTGGGCGCTATAGACAGAGGGGGGTGGGGGCTTATTTCTCAGTTGCACACCTTTGGATCTATAGATAACATGGAGGGACCCATTTCCAGGTTGCACACACTGGGCGCTATAGACAGAGGGGGGGGGGGCTTATTTCTCAGTTGCACACCTTTGGATCTATAGATAACATGGACCCATTTCCAGGTTGCACACACTGGGCCCTATAGACAGGAGGGGGGGGCTTATTTCTTAGTTGCACACCTTTGGATCTATAGATAACATAGGGGGATCCATTTCTCAGTTGCACACCTTTGGATCTATAGATAACATAGGGGGACCCATTTCTCAGTTGCACACCTTTGGATCTATAGATAACATAGGGGGACCCAATTCCAGGTTGCACACACTGGGCGCTATAGACAGAGGGGGGTGGGGGCTTATTTCTCAGTTGCACACCTTTGGATCTATAGCTAACATGGAGGGACCCATTTCTAGGTTGCACACACTGGGCGCTATAGACAGAGGGGGGGGGCTTATTTCTCAGTTGCACACCTTTGGATCTATAGATAACATGGACCCATTTCCAGGTTGCACACACTGGGCCCTATAGACAGGAGGGGGGGGGCTTATTTCTTAGTTGCACACCTTTGGATCTATAGATAACATGGAGGGACCCATTTCCAGGTTGCACACACTGGGCGCTATAGACAGAGGGGGGGGGGGGGCTTATTTCTCAGTTGCACACCTTTGGATCTATAGATAACATGGACCCATTTCCAGGTTGCACACACTGGGCCCTATAGACAGGAGGGGGGGGGCTTATTTCTTAGTTGCACACCTTTGGATCTATAGATAACATAGGGGGATCCATTTCTCAGTTGCACACCTTTGGATCTATAGATAACATAGGGGGACCCAATTCCAGGTTGCACACACTGGGCGCTATAGACAGAGGGGGGGGGGGGCTTATTTCTCAGTTGCACACCTTTGGATCTATAGATAACATGGAGGGACCCATTTCCAGGTTGCACACACTGGGCGCTATAGACAGAGGGGGGGGGCTTATTTCTTAGTTGCACACCTTTGGATCTATAGATAACATGGACCCATTTCCAGGTTGCACACACTGGGCCCTATAGACAGGAGGGGGGGGGCTTATTTCTTAGTTGCACACCTTTGGATCTATAGATAACATGGAGGGACCCATTTCCAGGTTGCACACACTGGGCGCTATAGACAGAGGGGGGGGGGCTTATTTCTCAGTTGCACACCTTTGGATCTAAAGATAACATAGAGGGACCCATTTCCAGGTTGCACACACTGGGCGCTATAGACAGAGGGGGGGTCCATTTCTCATTTGCACACCTTTGGATCTATAGATAACATGGAGGGACCCATTTCCAGGTTGCACACACTGGGCCCTATAGACAGAGGGGGGCTTATTTCTCAGTTGCACACCTTTGGATCTAAAGATAACATAGAGGGACCCATTTCCAGGTTGCACACACTGGGCGCTGAAGACAGAGGGGGTCCATTTCTCATTTGCACACCTTTGGATCTATAGATAACATGGAGGGACCCATTTCCAGGTTGCACACACTGGGCCCTATAGACAGAGGGGGGCTTATTTCTCAGTTGCACACCTTTGGATTTATAGATAACATAGAGGGACCCATTTCCCGGTTGCACACACTGGGCCCTATAGACAGAGGGGGGCTTATTTCTCAGTTGCACACCTTTGGATCTATAGATAACATAGAGGGACCCATTTCCAGGTTGCACACACTGGGCGCTATAGACAGAGGGGGGCTTATTTCTCAGTTGCACACCTTTGGATCTATAGCTAACATAGAGGGACCCATTTCTCAGTTGCACACCTTTGGATCTATAGATAACATAGAGGGACACATTTCCAGGTTGCACACACTGGGCCCTATAGACAGAGGGGGGACCCATTTCCCAGTTGCACACCTTTAGCTCTATAGATAACATAGGGGGGACCCATTTCCCGGTTGCACACTGAGGCCATGCAGCTGATCATAACATTGCTGTGTTAGAGCCCCTGTAAGCCCCTCCCACCCGCTGTCCCCGCCCCTCTCCAGCTCTCCCGGTAACAGGCGGCCTAGCGCTGCCATTGGTTGAGCTGGCCCCTATCCGGACATTCCATTGGCCGGGCCGGTGAGGCGCGCGCTGGAGGTGAGGGGGGCGGGACGATGCGCGCGCACACTGTGCAGGGGGCGGGGTCAGGGCGGGTCCGGGCGCGCGCATGCCTCTCTCGGTGGCGGTTATGGGAGCGCGCGGCGGGCCCGGTGTTGCGGGCGGCGGTTGCGGGGCCTCCGGGGCAGTGTATGAGGCGGTGCGAGCCGGGGGCGGGGGTCCCGGTGCAGGCGCGGGGCGGCGGGCGGCTCCGGTGACTGACAGCTTACCCGGTGCCAATCTTCGTCACACTGACAAGCGGCTGCAGCAATCGGGACCCGCAGGGGCGCCTGCGTCATCACGCACCACGCCGCGCATTAGCATGGGGAGCTTCACGCTCTGGTGACGTCATGGCGCAAGGCGGAGCCTGGGCCGATGCTCGCCCTCTTATTGGCTGAAGGGGCAGGGTCTCGACTGTTAGTATCGGCGGGGATCGCCCACCGCTCGAACTGCGTGTGCGCATGCGCTGGCGCGTCTGGCGAGCTGCTGCCATGGAGACGGCTCCCTCGGGCTGCTCGGAGCGGCGTGTTACTGACACCATGTGACCAGAGGGGCTCGCCCGCAGCTCGCACTTCGGGTGCGCATGCGCTGGCGAGCTGTTACCATGGAGACGGCTCCCTCGGGCTGCTCGGAGCGGCGTGTTACTGACACCACGTGACCAGAGGGGCGCGCCCACAGCTCGAGCTACGTGTGCGCATGCGCTGGCGAGCTGTTACCATGGAGACGGCTCCCTCTGGCTCCCCATCGCTGACATGCACCGGAGCGGCGTGTTACCGACACCACGTGACCGATAATGTTTGTAATTAATCCGGACCTTCACCATGATTTATTGAGAAGCCCAAACGCTTAAAAAACGATTCCCCAGCATCTAAAATTAATATAATTTACGTTTTTAGTCACTTATTATTCTTTCCCCCTCCGGGCTGCAACTCTGTTCAGGACTCTAGGGTATGGGCACAGCCATCTTGCCTCAGCGTAATATACTGAGGGGAGGAGAGCGGGATAAAGTGCAGGGGGCAGGGTTATAGCTGTGCTTTTCTCAGGCAGAGCAGAGCTGGGGTCAGGAAAAGGTCGGCAATCCCAGAATGCAGAGCGGCACAGTCAGAAGACACTTCCTGTTTGCAGGCAGCCTGATGCTCCATGAGCCGCCATGCTTAAAGGCTCATAACATGCTTTAAGTCACGCCCCTTAAAGGGGGGCACCGCCTGAGAGTTACGCTGGTGCCAGGCATGCGCCATGTCTCACACAAGGGCTCACAAGTCCTCCCGCCATCTATAGACACGCAGTTACAAAACTCCCGACCAAGGGCCTGGGAATCGCTCCATCCCCTCCCCGCGGGGCATCCGGGTATTGGATCGCTGTGTGACCCCCCCAGGTCGCCCCATACACTTACCTTGCTTCCCGGTCTAATGGCGCATGTGCGAGCCGCATCCCCGCCATCCCTCTAGTAGGACACCAGGCATTTGTGATTGGTCAATGTGAGCGGCTCCGAGCGCGCTGATTGGACGAGCGGCCACACATGCGCCGTAGGAGCGCGGTGAGGTGAGTATATTAGGGAGATCTGGGGGGTTTACATAGGAGTGGACCTAAACCCAGCATGGACAAAAAGCTTTAAGGAATTTCACTGCTGTTCCTCTCATCCCGATTTGGGATGCCCCCTCTGTGTATTGCCCCACAGTCCACCCACTACCCCTCACCCACCTTCCTGCCCCCTCAGCCAATCATGTGCGAGCCGCTTCCCTCCAGCAGTGTCAGGCATTTGTGATTGGCCGGTGTGTGGGCGCGCTCACTGTTAGAGGGAGCTGGGGATGCGGCCGCCAGCGCACTTGAATCCACTCGCCTTAGATGAAGTGACTTCAGTGGCTCTGATTGGCCGAGAGTCCGCAGGTGAGTTGGGCCCACAGGCGGCATGGTCTCAGTGGGGCCCCTCGGGTGGCATGGTCTCAGTGGGGCCCCTCAGGCGGCATGGTCTCAGTGGGGCCCCTCGGGTGGCATGGTGTCAGTGGGGCCCCTCGGGCGGCATGGTCTCAGTGGGGCCCCTCGGGCGGCATGGTCTCAGTGGGCCCCTCAGGCGGCATGGTCTCAGTGGGGCCCCTCGGGCGGTAGGGTCTCAGTGGGGCCCCTCAGGCGGCATGGTGTCAGTGGGCCCCTCGGGCGGCATGGTGTCAGTGGGCCCCTCGGGCGGTAGGGTCTCAGTGGGGCCCCTCGGGCGGCATGGTCTCAGTGGGGCCCCTCGGGTGGCATGGTGTCAGTGGGCCCCTCGGGTGGCATGGTGTCAGTGGGGCCCCTCGGGTGGCATGGTCTCAGTGGGGCCCCTCGGGTGGCATGGTGTCAGTGGGCCCCTCGGGTGGCATGGTCTCAGTGGGCCCCTCGGGCGGCATGGTCTCAGTGGGCCCCTCGGGCGGTAGGGTCTCAGTGGGGCCCCTCGGGCGGCATGGTGTCAGTGGGCCCCTCGGGCGGCAGGGTCTCAGTGGGGCCCCTCGGGCGGCATGGTGTCAGTGGGGCCCCTCGGGCGGCATGGTCTCAGTGGGGCCCCTCGGGCGGCATGGTGTCAGTGGGGCCCCTCGGGCGGCAGGGTCTCAGTGGGGCCCCTCGGGCGGCATGGTGTCAGTGGGGCCCCTCGGGCGGCATGGTCTCAGTGGGGCCCCTCGGGTGGCATGGTCTCAGTGGGCCCCTCGGGTGGCATGGTGTCAGTGGGGCCCCTCGGGCGGCATGGTCTCAGTGGGGCCCCTCGGGTGGCATGGTCTCAGTGGGGCCCCTCGGGCGGCATGGTGTCAGTGGGGCCCCTCGGGCGGCATGGTCTCAGTGGGGCCCCTCGGGCGGCATGGTCTCAGTGGGGCCCCTCGGGCGGCATGGTGTCAGTGGGGCCCCTCGGGCGGCATGGTCTCAGTGGGGCCCCTCGGGCGGTAGGGTCTCAGTGGGCCCCTCGGGTGGCATGGTGTCAGTGGGCCCCTCGGGCGGCAGGGTCTCAGTGGGGCCCCTCGGGTGGCATGGTGTCAGTGGGGCCCCTCGGGCGGCAGGGTCTCAGTGGGGCCCCTCGGGCGGCATGGTGTCAGTGGGCCCCTCGGGTGGCATGGTGTCAGTGGGCCCCTCGGGTGGCATGGTGTCAGTGGGGCCCCTCGGGCGGCATGGTCTCAGTGGGGCCCCTCGGGCGGTAGGGTCTCAGTGGGGCCCCTCGGGTGGCATGGTGTCAGTGGGGCCCCTCGGGCGGCAGGGTCTCAGTGGGGCCCCTCGGGCGGCATGGTGTCAGTGGGGCCCCTCGGGTGGCATGGTGTCAGTGGGGCCCCTCGGGCGGCATGGTCTCAGTGGGGCCCCTCGGGCGGCATGGTCTCAGTGGGCCCCTCGGGCGGCATGGTCTCAGTGGGGCCCCTCGGGCGGCATGTTCTCAGTGGGCCCCTCGGGCGGCATGGTCTCAGTGGGGCCCCTCGGGCGGCATGGTCTCAGTGGGGCCCCTCGGGCGGCATGGTCTCAGTGGGCCCCTCGGGCGGCATGGTCTCAGTGGGGCCCCTCGGGCGGTAGGGTCTCAGTGGGGCCCCTCGGGCGGCATGGTCTCAGTGGGGCCCCTCGGGCGGCATGGTCTCAGTGGGCCCCTCGGGCGGCATGGTCTCAGTGGGCCCCTCGGGCGGCATGGTCTCAGTGGGGCCCCTCGGGCGGCACGGTCTCAGTGGGGCCCCTCGGGCGGCATGGTGTCAGTGGGCCCCTCGGGTGGCATGGTCTCAGTGGGGCCCCTCGGGTGGCATGGTCTCAGTGGGGCCCCTCGGGCGGCATGGTGTCAGTGGGCCCCTCGGGCGGCATGGTCTCAGTGGGGCCCCTCGGGCGGCATGGTCTCAGTGGGGCCCCTCGGGTGGCATGGTCTCAGTGGGGCCCCTCGGGCGGCATGGTGTCAGTGGGCCCCTCGGGCGGCATGGTGTCAGTGGGGCCCCTCGGGTGGCATGGTGTCAGTGGGGCCCTCGGGCGGCATGGTGTCAGTGGGGCCCTCGGGTGGCATGGTGTCAGTGGGGCCCCTCGGGCGGCATGGTCTCAGTGGGGCCCCTCGGGCGGCATGGTGTCAGTGGGGCCCCTCGGGCGGCATGGTGTCAGTGGGGCCCCTCGGGCGGCATGGTCTCAGTGGGCCCCTCGGGCGGCATGGTCTCAGTGGGGCCCCTCGGGGGGCAGGGTCTCAGTGGGGCCCCTCGGGTGGCATGGTCTCAGTGGGGCCCTCGGGCGGCATGGTCTCAGTGGGGCCCTCGGGCGGCATGGTCTCAGTGGGGCCCCTCGGGGGGCAGGGTCTCAGTGGGGCCCCTCGGGTGGCATGGTCTCAGTGGGGCCCTCGGGCGGCATGGTCTCAGTGGGGCCCTCGGGCGGCATGGTCTCAGTGGGCCCCTCGGGCGGCATGGTCTCAGTGGGGCCCCTCGGGCGGCACGGTCTCAGTGGGGCCCCTCGGGCGGCATGGTGTCAGTGGGCCCCTCGGGCGGCATGGTGTCAGTGGGGCCCCTCGGGTGGCATGGTGTCAGTGGGGCCCTCGGGCGGCATGGTGTCAGTGGGGCCCTCGGGTGGCATGGTGTCAGTGGGGCCCCTCGGGCGGCATGGTCTCAGTGGGGCCCCTCGGGCGGCAGGGTCTCAGTGGGGCCCCTCGGGTGGCAGGGTCTCAGTGGGGCCCCTCGGGTGGCATGGTGTCAGTGGGGCCCTCGGGCGGCATGGTCTCAGTGGGGCCCCTCGGGGGGCAGGGTCTCAGTGGGGCCCTCGGGCGGCATGGTGTCAGTGGGGCCCCTCGGGCGGCATGGTCTCAGTGGGCCCCTCAGGCGGCATGGTCTCAGTGGGGCCCCTCGGGCGGCATGGTGTCAGTGGGGCCCCTCGGGCGGCATGGTCTCAGTGGGCCCCTCGGGCGGCATGGTGTCAGTGGGGCCCCTCGGGCGGCATGGTGTCAGTGGGGCCCTCGGGCGGCATGGTGTCAGTGGGCCCCTCGGGGGGCATGGTGTCAGTGGGGCCCTCGGGCGGCATGGTGTCAGTGGGCCCCTCGGGTGGCATGGTGTCAGTGGGCCCCTCGGGTGGCATGGTGTCAGTGGGCCCCTCGGGTGGCATGGTGTCAGTGGGCCCCTCGGGTGGCATGGTGTCAGTGGGCCCCTCGGGTGGCATGGTCTCAGTGGGGCCCCTCGGGCGGCATGGTGTCAGTGGGGCCCCTCGGGTGGCATGGTCTCAGTGGGCCCCTCGGGTGGCATGGTCTCAGTGGGGCCCCTCGGGCAGTAGGGTCTCAGTGGGCCCCTCGGGTGGCATGGTCTCAGTGGGCCCCTCGGGTGGCATGGTCTCAGTGGGGCCCCTCGGGCGGCATGGTCTCAGTGGGGCCCCTCGGGCGGCATGGTGTCAGTGGGGCCCCTCGGGTGGCATGGTCTCAGTGGGCCCCTCGGGTGGCATGGTCTCAGTGGGGCCCCTCGGGCGGCATGGTGTCAGTGGGGCCCCTTTGCAGTGGACAGTCGTGGGTCAGAGGTCTATTCTATGGCATAAAACAGGGTGTAAGGACCCCCCTGCAGGCTACAAATAAATCCACAGCAGAGGTTACCTCTAATAATCCCTATTGCTGGGTCCAAGGGATTAACCATTAATCGCACTCACCACAATCAACATTAAATTATTTATTAAAGTAGCTGCTTAAAATCCATTAAAACATATCCAATGTCATAACGTAATTCACCACCAGAGGGAGCTGCCTTCCTAATACATTATAGATGTAGAAGGTTGGCGGCAGAAGGAGGCCATACGCTGCATCCAGTCTCTGCCCTAATGTCCATTAATCCGGACCCTCACCATCATTTACTGAGAAGCCCAAACCCTCATATAATGATTCCCCAGCATCTATAGTAATATAATAATATAATAATATAATATAATATATAACATATTAATCCGGACCCTCACCATCATTTACTGAGAAGCCCAAACCCTCATATAATGATTCCCCAGCATCTATAATAATATAATATATAACATATTAATCCGGACCTTCACCATTATTTACTGAGAAGCCCAAACCCTCATATAATGATTCCCCAGCATCTATAATAATATAATATATAACATATTAATCCGGACCCTCACCATCATTTACTGAGAAGCCCAAACCCTCATATAATGATTCCCCAGCATCTATAATAATATAATAATATAATATATAACATACTAATCCGGACCCTCACCATCATTTACTGAGAAGCCCAAACCCTCATATAATGATTCCCCAGCATCTATAATAATATAATAATATAATATATAACATATTAATCCGGACCCTCACCATCATTTACTGAGAAGCCCAAACCCTCATATAATGATTCCCCAGCATCTATAGTAATATAATAATATAATAATATAATATAATATATAACATATTAATCCGGACCCTCACCATCATTTACTGAGAAGCCCAAACCCTCATATAATGATTCCCCAGCATCTATAATAATATAATATATAACATATTAATCCGGACCTTCACCATTATTTACTGAGAAGCCCAAACCCTCATATAATGATTCCCCAGCATCTATAATAATATAATATATAACATATTAATCCGGACCCTCACCATCATTTACTGAGAAGCCCAAACCCTCATATAATGATTCCCCAGCATCTATAATAATATAATAATATAATATATAACATACTAATCCGGACCCTCACCATCATTTACTGAGAAGCCCAAACCCTCATATAATGATTCCCCAGCATCTATAATAATATAATATAATATATAACATATTAATCCGGACCCTCACCATCATTTACTGAGAAGCCCAAACCCTCATATAATGATTCCCCAGCATCTATAATAATATAATATAATATATAACATATTAATCCGGACCCTCACCATCATTTACTGAGAAGCCCAAACCCTCATATAATGATTCCCCAGCATCTATAATAATATAATAATATAATATATAACATATTAATCCGGACCCTCACCATCATTTACTGAGAAGCCCAAACCCTCATATAATGATTCCCCAGCATCTATAGTAATATAATAATATAATAATATAATATAATATATAACATATTAATCCGGACCCTCACCATCATTTACTGAGAAGCCCAAACCCTCATATAATGATTCCCCAGCATCTATAATAATATAATATATAACATATTAATCCGGACCCTCACCATCATTTACTGAGAAGCCAAACCCTCATATAATGATTCCCCAGCATGTAACATTAATATATTCTAAACATACAGCACGTCCTGCTCCCGTCATAACATGTGGGTAATCCTCCGCCTCAGGCGCCGTGCACTGCAGACATGTAGAAAACAGGCTCCTCCCACTGCGGTGGCCGCCAGGACTCTGGTCAGAAAGGTACTGGATCACCGCCCTGTGGACCTCCCTTGGGGGGTGTTTAGTGCGCTATCAGACTGCGAAGCGTTTGTGGAGTTTATTCTATCGGCGCTGGATGACACCATTAAGATGTGTGCTGGAAGCTCAGCACTTGCGGTAGCCATTCGCCGCCTGGTCTGGCTGCGACAGTGCGGCGCCGATCGAGCTACAAAAATGGCTCTCACTTGCCTTCCATTCAGAGGACGGAGGTTATTCGGGGCTCGCTTGGACCTTTTTGGATAAAAGGCTATATCACCCTCCCGCAGAAGGCCGCTCCGGCCTCCACCAGGCAGGGTCACCCCTCCACCTCCCTACGTTGGTGTCAAATGCGAATCTGAGGTGTGTTTCCAGCTGTTCGGCGTGGATTTCCAGCATGGCGCGGGCAGGCAGCGCCCTGGGCCTTCTGGCAGGACCAAGTCCAAATCTGCCAAAACCTCGCAAGCATGAAGGGGCGCCCTCGCCCGTCTGGGGACGACACATCTCACATCACATCCAGGACTATGCCTTCTCCTTCTGGTGGTTCTGGGATGTAACCCACCTGGGCTCAGGATGGGTTCTCGCTGGCGGTCCCCCCTCAGTTTCCTGTCAGGGTGCTTCCAGTCCCTGCCTTCCCTTCTGAACCTGGCGCAGGCCGGACTGGGCCTGCAGTGTTGGGCGCAATTGTTAATTGCCTTAACGGTATGGGGCCATGGCCTCTATATTTTGTCTATCCTCCCCCCTCATCAGTATGAGGTAGTCTGGACCCCATGGGCCTATGGCAGGCCTAGCAATTCTACCTTCACAAGTAATCCATATATGACAACTCTGTCTTAGGTCACGGGCCCCCTGCGCGGGGGGGGGGGGGGGTTCGGCCTCTTGCGAAGCTCTAGATCTTCTTAAGTCTCCCTGGGGTCCGCTGGACGCCAAGACTATTTCTAGATAGTGTCGCAGGATCAACCCTGCGGATTGAGGCATTACTTGGGGCCTCTCCTTCGTGCCCAGGCTACTAGCCTGGCGTGACTGGGGACACGTCTGAGGTGGGGCGTCTGCGTTGGGACCTACCGGGTCGTCTCCCTTACTCCCCCGCCTCTGCATCAGACAAAGCGGGTCGGTTGGCCGACAGTGTCCCCTGGAAGCTACTGGATGGCTGCTCAACCACCTCATCCCCTCACGGTCACTTATCCACTATCCCCCGTCCCGGGAAAGCGGTTCAGGCTTGCTGCCTTCTTCTCTGGCATTAGGGGACCCCTGGTTACGGGGGCTCTGCCCCCCCTTACTGGCGCCTTGCCTTCACCAGGCGGGATGGCAGCTGGTGGGCCCGTTGGCGGCACATCAAGATGATGTCACTTATATACCGAGCCCTTGGGCTCTTCGGCGCCGTAGGTTACTGAACCCCGGTGCTTGGTCTGTGCTCAGGCCTTCTTGGTAAGGTGGTTCCTCTTGAGCTTCCCATATGCAAGGGCCCCATCAGGGGGGCACCTCCCTTCCTTACTAGCATCTCCTAGCGTATGGTCACCCTGGGTACCAAGTCTCGCAGGCTTGGCGGGGGAAAGGTAAATCCCTTCCACAACCCACGGGGTTCTAGGTTGGGCCCCTTAGAGGGTCCATCTTACCCGCTGGGCTTGTTGAAACGGTGGCCCCCTTTGACTCTATATGGCTGACCTTCTCCTCCATCAGGATCGGTCAGTTTATGGGGGACTCCTGGTCTGTTGAAAGACAGGTTGCTACCTCTGGAGGGTCCCTGTCCCTGGCCTGGGTGGGGTTCTACCCCCCCTGGTTCTCAGCGGTATTCGCTTCCATGGATGCCCTTAGCGGCAGGTTATACTATCCCGGTGCTGCCCGGGGAGCCTAGCGTGGCTCTGAGGGGTCTCCCTCCTGACACAGGGCCTCTGCCCCCTGTTCTTACTGTCCCAGAACATTCTGACTCCGGTCAGTGGGGCTGAGTATTTAGGCATGGACTTGTTATCTCATATGCCTTCTCTTCATCACCCTACTGTTGGGTTCTGCGCACGGTTGGCCTGATAGGGAGTTCCATGGGATCTATGGCTTGGGCGGCCTTGGGATTAATGACTCGCAGACGCCTCTGCTGAAGGCTGCTGACTTGTGATATCTCTGTTAGGGTGCGGTTCTGCCTTTATCAGGTCTCTTCCTGTTTCCAATATAAGGTCTCCCGTCTGGGGATTGGCTGCTGATTCATTCGCCCCTTGGGGACGGGGCTCGTATTCTGGGTGACTTAGTATGAGAGGGGGTTGGGAGCTAGCTCCCCAGCTTCCCCTTACTCTGCCTATGGGGGATTTGTGGTAAGCCATATTGATTGGCTTGGGCCTTAGTCTCTTCCCTGTGAGACGTTCTCGGTTCCCAGGGTTCTTTAAAGTCATTACAGCGTAAGTTGGGGTTGGCTCCCCATCTGGGGACTCTGAAGGCGTAGGTCTGTCTTGGTCTTTCCTGCAGGAGTCTAGTTCTGTCACCCTTGTAGGGAATTATCTTGGGGATTGCTTAGCTGCACCTCCCCAGTAGTTCCATAGTCCCTGCGGGGATCAATTTTCATTCCTTTACCCTGCGGACTTCCTGGGGACCCTGCCTGGATGCGGTCTCAGCTGCCCTGTAGTCCAGCTCGCTTCTCTCGGGCCTCCTGACTCCATCAGACATGTGCCTGAGATGATGGATCTGGTTGCTTAACCTTGACTCGATGTATACATATATATACATGTACAGATATATACGGCTACAGATACCCCATTCCTGGGGGTGTTCCCTTTACGCTGGGCCTCCGGTCCAGGTGGTCTGTAGGATCTTTGCTTCAGTCCCGTAGTCTAGCCATGGGCTTATTCTTAATAATACTAACATGAGGGCCTTCATCCCTCTACAGGTTTTGCACGTCTCCCCACGTGGGCCTTCCTGGCCTTTAGGAGGACTGCTATTATTGGAGTCTACAGGCGCCTCCTTAGGTACGCGCCTGATATCTATTCCAGCGCCATTGCGCCTTGGAGCGATCCTTCTGGATGTTCTCTGATCCTGGGGGGGCCTTGGTTTTCTGATAATTAGGGGTCTGTATTCCCGCCTTGGTCGGGTGACCTGTTTCTGTTCCCCTTGGGGGTGTTAGAAGTGTTGCCACAAGGCTTCCTTGCCTGTGAGCTGGTTGGGTCCCTACACTGACCTATGTTCCTTCAGGGGAGCGTTTCTTCCCCGTTACTGTTTACTCCGTTATCTGGGTGCTCGGGTATCACTGGCCCTTCAGAACCAGGGTTCTTTCTCTGTTAGTCCAATTACTTGCCTTATGGCCTGTCTCTGTTCATACCTTCATGGTCCTGTTATGAGACTGACGTTAGAGCCTTTCCTCTTGTCACGCCTGTTGCAAGCTTTGCGGGTGACAGCACTGTTACTGTTGGCTGTGCCTTTTCTGTTGGGGATCCCACCCTGCTTATGGACACTGCTATTGGATGTCCCACATGTTATGACTATATCGGGAGCAGGAAGTGCTGTCTGCTTAGAATAATACAACTCTGTGAAGTACTCACCTGTAGAGTTGATATTATACACATACAGCACGTCCTGCTCCACCCCACCCTGGTTCACCTTGTTCTGGATCCCCTGTGTGGTGATTATTATCATTAAGATATTGCTACCAGTTATTCTGGGTGGTTGTTTTCCTCCTTGTCAATGCTGGGGATTGTGGGAGGTCCCTCGGTGTATGAGGGGCCGGGAGGAGCTTGTTTTCTACATGTCTGCAGTGCACAGCGCCATCTGGCGGAGGATTACCCACATGTTATTACTATATCTGGAGCAGGACGTGCTGTATGCGTATAATATCAACTCTACAGGTGAGTACTTCACAGAGTTGTATTATTCTAAGTTTTTAGTCACTTACTTATTATTCTTTCCCCCGCTGGGCTACAACTCTGTTCAGGACTCTAGGATAAGGGCGCCACCATCTTGACTCAGAAGCATCACACTTACTGAGGAGAGGAGAGTGGGATAAGGTACAGGGGGGCGGGTTATATCTCTGCTTTGCTCAGACAGAGCAGAGCTGGGGTCAGGGAAAGGTCAGCAATCCCAGAATGCAGAGCAGCACAGTCAGAAGACACTTCCTGTTTGCAGGCTGCCTGATGCTCCATGAGCAGCCATCTTGGATGTTTAAAGGCTCATAACATGAAGTAGATGCAGGTAGGATGATTTTTAATGTGAGCAATCTGTATGTACAGGGTGTGGGAAACATATAAGATAGGCTCTTATTCAGGGTGAGGGTCCGGATTAATGTGGGCAATCTGTATGTACAGGGTGTGGGAAACATATAAGATAGGCTCTTATTCAGGGTGAGGGTCCGGATTAATGTGAGCAATCTGTATGTACAGGGTGTGGGAAACATATAAGATAGGCTCTTATTCAGGGTGAAGGTCCGGATTAATGTGAGCAATCTGTATGTACAGGGTGTGGGAAACATATAAGATAGGCTCTTATTCAGGGTGAGGGTCCGGATTAATGTGAGCAATCTGTATGTACAGGGTGTGGGAAACATATAAGATAGGCTCTTATTCAGGGTGAGGGTCCGGATTAATGTGGGCAATCTGTATGTACAGGGTGTGGGAAACATATAAGATAGGCTCTTATTCAGGGTGAGGGTCCGGATTAATGTGAGCAATCTGTATGTACAGGGTGTGGGAAACATATAAGATAGGCTCTTATTCAGGGTGAGGGTCCGGATTAATGTGAGCAATCTGTATGTACAGGGTGTGGGAAACATATAAGATAGGCTCTTATTCAGGGTGAAGGTCCGGATTAATGTGAGCAATCTGTATGTACAGGGTGTGGGAAACATATAAGATAGGCTCTTATTCAGGGTGAGGGTCCGGATTAATGTGAGCAATCTGTATGTACAGGGTGTGGGAAACATATCAGATAGGCTCTTATTCAGGGTGAAGGTCCGGATTAATGTGGGCAATCTGTATGTACAGGGTGTGGGAAACATATAAGATAGGCTCTTATTCAGGGTGAAGATCTGGATTAATGTGGGCAATCTGTATGTACAGGGTGTGGGAAACATATAAGATAGGCTCTTATTCAGGGTGAGGGTCCGGATTAATGTGGGCAATCTGTATGTACAGGGTGTGGGAAACATATAAGATAGGCTCTTATTCAGGGTGAGGGTCCGGATTAATGTGAGCAATCTGTATGTACAGGGTGTGGGAAACATATAAGATAGGCTCTTATTCAGGGTGAGGGTCCGGATTAATGTGAGCAAACTGTATGTACAGGGTGTGGGGAACATATAAGATAGGCTCTTATTCAGGGTGAGGGTCCGGATTAATGTGGGCAATCTGTATGTACAGGGGGAAACATATAAGATAGGCTCTTATTCAGGATGAAGGTCCGGATTAATGTGGGCAATCTGTATGTACAGGGTGTGGGAAATATATAAGATAGGCTCTTATTCAGGGTGAGGGTCCGGATTAATGGGAGCAATCTGTATGTACAGGGTGTGGGAAATATATAAGATAGGCTCTTATTCAGGGTGAGGGTCCGGATTAATGTGGGCAATCTGTATGTACAGGGTGTGGGAAATATATAAGATAGGCTCTTATTCAGGGTGAGGGTCCGGATTAATGGGAGCAATCTGTATGTACAGGGTGTGGGAAATATATAAGATAGGCTCTTATTCAGGGTGAGGGTCCGGATTAATGGGAGCAATCTGTATGTACAGGGTGTGGGAAATATATAAGATAGGCTCTTATTCAGGGTGAGGGTCCGGATTAATGTGGGCAATCTGTATGTACAGGGTGTGGGAAACATATAAGATAGGCTCTTATTCAGGGTGAGGGTCCGGATTAATGTGAGCAATCTGTATGTACAGGGTGTGGGAAACATATAAGATAGGCTCTTATTCAGGGTGAAGGTCCGGATTAATGTGGGCAATCTGTATGTACAGGGTGTGGGAAACATATAAGATAGGCTCTTATTCAGGGTGAGGGTCCGGATTAATGTGAGCAATCTGTATGTACAGGGTGTGGGAAACATATCAGATAGGCTCTTATTCAGGGTGAAGGTCCGGATTAATGTGGGCAATCTGTATGTACAGGGTGTGGGAAACATATAAGATAGGCTCTTATTCAGGGTGAAGATCTGGATTAATGTGGGCAATCTGTATGTACAGGGTGGGGGAAACATATAAGATAGGCTCTTATTCAGGGTGAGGGTCCGGATTAATGTGGGCAATCTGTATGTACAGGGTGTGGGAAACATATAAGATAGGCTCTTATTCAGGGTGAGGGTCCGGATTAATGTGAGCAATCTGTATGTACAGGGTGTGGGAAACATATAAGATAGGCTCTTATTCAGGGTGAGGGTCCGGATTAATGTGAGCAAACTGTATGTACAGGGTGTGGGGAACATATAAGATAGGCTCTTATTCAGGGTGAGGGTCCGGATTAATGTGGGCAATCTGTATGTACAGGGGGAAACATATAAGATAGGCTCTTATTCAGGATGAAGGTCCGGATTAATGTGGGCAATCTGTATGTACAGGGTGTGGGAAATATATAAGATAGGCTCTTATTCAGGGTGAGGGTCCGGATTAATGTGAGCAAACTGTATGTACAGGGTGTGGGAAACATATAAGATAGGCTCTTATTCAGGGTGAGGGTCCGGATTAATGTGAGCAAACTGTATGTACAGGGTGTGGGAAATATATAAGATAGGCTCTTATTCAGGGTGAGGGTCCGGATTAATGTGAGCAAACTGTATGTACAGGGTGTGGGAAATATATAAGATAGGCTCTTATTCAGGGTGAGGGTCCGGATTAATGTGGGCAATCTGTATGTACAGGGTGTGGGAAACATATAAGATAGGCTCTTATTCAGGGTGAGGGTCCGGATTAATGTGGGCAATCTGTATGTACAGGGGGAAACATATAAGATAGGCTCTTATTCAGGATGAAGGTCCGGATTAATGTGGGCAATCTGTATGTACAGGGTGTGGGAAATATATAAGATAGGCTCTTATTCAGGGTGAGGGTCCGGATTAATGGGAGCAATCTGTATGTACAGGGTGTGGGAAATATATAAGATAGGCTCTTATTCAGGGTGAGGGTCCGGATTAATGTGGGCAATCTGTATGTACAGGGTGTGGGAAATATATAAGATAGGCTCTTATTCAGGGTGAAGGTCCGGATTAATGTGAGCAATCTGTATGTACAGGGTGTGGGAAATATATAAGATAGGCTCTTATTCAGGGTAAGGGTCCGGATTAATGGGAGCAATCTGTATGTACAGGGTGTGGGAAATATATAAGATAGGCTCTTATTCAGGGTGAGGGTCCGGATTAATGTGGGCAATCTGTATGTACAGGGTGTGGGAAATATATAAGATAGGCTCTTATTCAGGGTGAGGGTCCGGATTAATGTGGGCAATCTGTATGTACAGGGTGTGGGAAATATATAAGATAGGCTCTTATTCAGGGTGAGGGTCCGGATTAATGTGAGCAATCTGTATGTACAGGGTGTGGGAAACATATAAGATAGGCTCTTATTCAGGGTGAAGGTCCGGATTAATGTGAGCAATCTGTATGTACAGGGTGTGGGAAACATATAAGATAGGCTCTTATTCAGGGTGAGGGTCCGGATTAATGTGAGCAATCTGTATGTACAGGGTGTGGGAAACATATAAGATAGGCTCTTATTCAGGGTGAGGGTCCGGATTAATGTGAGCAAACTGTATGTACAGGGTGTGGGGAACATATAAGATAGGCTCTTATTCAGGGTGAGGGTCCGGATTAATGTGGGCAATCTGTATGTACAGGGGGAAACATATAAGATAGGCTCTTATTCAGGATGAAGGTCCGGATTAATGTGGGCAATCTGTATGTACAGGGGGAAACATATAAGATAGGCTCTTATTCAGGGTGAGGGTCCGGATTAATGTGAGCAATCTGTATGTACAGGGTGTGGCAAACATAGAAGATAGGCTCTTATTCAGGGTGAGGGTCCGGATTAATGTGGGCAATCTGTATGTACAGGGTGTGGGAAACATATAAGATAGGCTCTTATTCACGGTGAGGGTCTGGATTAATGTGAGCAATCTGTATGTACAGGGTGTGGGAAACATATAAGATAGGCTCTTATTCAGAGTGAAGGTCCGGATTAATGTGAGCAATCTGTATGTACAGGGTGTGGGAAACATATAAGATAGGCTCTTATTCAGGGTGAAGGTCCGGATTAATGTGAGCAATCTGTATGTACAGGGTGTGGGAAACATATAAGATAGGCTCTTATTCAGGGTGAAGGTCCGGATTAATGTGAGCAATCTGTATGTACAGGGTGTGGGAAACATATAAGATAGGCTCTTATTCAGGGTGAAGGTCCGGATTAATGTGAGCAATCTGTATGTACAGGGTGTGGGAAACATATAAGACAGGCTCTTATTCAGGGTGAAGGTCCGGATTAATGTCAGCAATCTGTATGTACAGGGTGTGGGAAACATATAAGATAGGCTCTTATTCAGGGTGAGGGTCCGGATTAATGTGAGCAATCTGTATGTACAGGGTGTGGGAAACATATAAGATAGGCTCTTATTCAGGGTGAGGGTCCGGATTAATGTGAGCAATCTGTATGTACAGGGTGTGGGAAACATATAAGATAGGCTCTTATTCAGGGTGAGGGTCCGGATTAATGTGAGCAATCTGTATGTACAGGGTGTGGGAAACATATAAGATAGGCTCTTATTCAGGGTGAGGGTCCGGATTAATGTGAGCAATCTGTATGTACAGGGTGTGGGAAACATATAAGATAGGCTCTTATTCAGGGTGAGGGTCCGGATTAATGTGAGCAATCTGTATGTACAGGGTGTGGGAAACATATAAGATAGGCTCTTATTCAGGGTGAGGGTCCGGATTAATGTGAGCAATCTGTATGTACAGGGTGTGGGAAACATATAAGATAGGCTCTTATTCAGGGTGAGGGTCCGGATTAATGTGAGCAATCTGTATGTACAGGGTGTGGGAAACATATAAGATAGGCTCTTATTCAGGGTGAAGGTCCGGATTAATGTGGGCAATCTGTATGTACAGGGTGTGGGAAACATATAAAATAGGCTCTTATTCAGGGTGAGGGTCCGGATTAATGTGAGCAATCTGTATGTACAGGGTGTGGGAAACATATAAGATAGGCTCTTATTCAGGGTGAGGGTCCGGATTAATGTGGGCAATCTGTATGTACAGGGTGTGGGAAACATACAAGATAGGCTCTTATTCAGGGTGAGGGTCCGGATTAATGTGAGCAATCTGTATGTACAGGGTGTGGGAAACATATAAGATAGGCTCTTATTCAGGGTGAGGGTCCGGATTAATGTGGGCAATCTGTATGTACAGGGTGTGGGAAACATACAAGATAGGCTCTTATTCAGGGTGAAGGTCCGGATTAATGTGAGCAAACTGTATGTACAGGGTGTGGGGAACATATAAGATAGGCTCTTATTCAGGGTGAAGGTCCGGATTAATGTGAGCAATCTGTATGTACAGGGTGTGGGGAACATATAAGATAGGCTCTTATTCAGGGTGAGGGTCCGGATTAATGTGAGCAATCTGTATGTACAGGGTGTGGGAAACATATAAGATAGGCTCTTATTCAGAGTGAAGGTCCGGATTAATGTGAGCAATCTGTATGTACAGGGTGTGGGAAACATATAAGATAGGCTCTTATTCAGGGTGAGGGTCCGGATTAATGTGAGCAATCTGTATGTACAGGGTGTGGGAAACATATAAGATAGGCTCTTATTCAGGGTGAGGGTCCGGATTAATGTGAGCAATCTGTATGTACAGGGTGTGGGAAACATATAAGATAGGCTCTTATTCAGGGTGAGGGTCCGGATTAATGTGAGCAATCTGTATGTACAGGGTGTGGGAAACATATAAGATAGGCTCTTATTCAGGGTGAGGGTCCGGATTAATGTGAGCAATCTGTATGTACAGGGTGTGGGAAACATATAAGATAGGCTCTTATTCAGGGTGAGGGTCCGGATTAATGTGAGCAAACTGTATGTACAGGGTGTGGGGAACATATAAGATAGGCTCTTATTCAGGGTGAGGGTCCGGATTAATGTGGGCAATCTGTATGTACAGGGTGTGGGAAACATATAAGATAGGCTCTTATTCAGGATGAAGGTCCGGATTAATGTGGGCAATCTGTATGTACAGGGGGAAACATATAAGATAGGCTCTTATTCAGGGTGAGGGTCCGGATTAATGTGAGCAATCTGTATGTACAGGGTGTGGCAAACATAGAAGATAGGCTCTTATTCAGGGTGAAGGTCCGGATTAATGTGGGCAATCTGTATGTACAGGGTGTGGGAAACATATAAGATAGGCTCTTATTCAGGATGAAGGTCCGGATTAATGTGGGCAATCTGTATGTACAGGGGGAAACATATAAGATAGGCTCTTATTCAGGGTGAGGGTCCGGATTAATGTGAGCAATCTGTATGTACAGGGTGTGGCAAACATAGAATATAGGCTCTTATTCAGGGTGAGGGTCCGGATTCATGTGAGCAATCTGTATGTACAGGGTGTGGGAAACATATAAGATAGGCTCTTATTCAGGGTGAAGGTCCGGATTAATGTGAGCAATCTGTATGTACAGGGTGTGGGAAACATATAAGATAGGCTCTTATTCAGGGTGAGGGTCCGGATTAATGTGAGCAATCTGTATGTACAGGGTGTGGGAAACATATAAGATAGGCTCTTATTCAGGGTGAAGGTCCGGATTAATGTGAGCAATCTGTATGTACAGGGTGTGGGAAACATATAAGATAGGCTCTTATTCAGGGTGAAGGTCCGGATTAATGTGAGCAATCTGTATGTACAGGGTGTGGGAAACATATAAGATAGGCTCTTATTCAGGGTGAGGGTCCGGATTAATGTGAGCAATCTGTATGTACAGGGTGTGGGAAACATATAAGATAGGCTCTTATTCAGGGTGAAGGTCCGGATTAATGTGAGCAATCTGTATGTACAGGGTGTGGGAAACATATAAGATAGGCTCTTATTCAGGGTGAGGGTCCGGATTAATGTGAGCAATCTGTATGTACAGGGTGTGGGAAACATATAAGATAGGCTCTTATTCAGGGTGAAGGTCCGGATTAATGTGAGCAATCTGTATGTACAGGGGGGGAAACATATAAGATAGGCTCTTATTCAGGGTGAAGGTCCGGATTAATGTGAGCAATCTGTATGTACAGGGTGTGGGAAACATATATGATAGGCTCTTATTCAGGGTGAAGGTCCGGATTAATGTGGGCAATCTGTATGTACAGGGTGTGGGAAACATATAAGATAGGCTCTTATTCAGGGTGAGGGTCCGGATTAATGTGAGCAATCTGTATGTACAGGGTGTGGGAAACATATAAGATAGGCTCTTATTCAGGGTGAGGGTCCGGATTAATGTGAGCAATCTGTATGTACAGGGTGTGGGAAACATATAAGATAGGCTCTTATTCAGGGTGAGGGTCCGGATTAATGTGAGCAATCTGTATGTACAGGGTGTGGGAAACATATAAGATAGGCTCTTATTCAGGGTGAAGGTCCGGATTAATGTGGGCAATCTGTATGTGCAGGGTGTGGGAAACATATAAGATAGGCTCTTATTCAGGGTGAAGGTCCGGATTAATGTGGGCAATCTGTATGTGCAGGGTGTGGGAAACATATAAGATAGGCTCTTATTCAGGGTGAAGGTCCGGATTAATGTGAGCAATCTGTATGTACAGGGTGTGGGAAACATATAAGATAGAATCTTATTCAGGGTGAAGGTCCGGATTAATGTGAGCAATCTGTATGTACAGGGTGTGGGAAACATATAAGATAGGCTCTTATTCAGGGTGAGGGTCTGGATTAATGTGAGCAATCTGTATGTACAGGGTGTGGGAAACATATAAGATAGGCTCTTATTCAGGGTGAAGGTCCGGATTAATGTGAGCAATCTGTATGTACAGGGTGTGGGAAACATATAAGATAGGCTCTTATTCAGGGTGAAGGTCCGGATTAATGTGGGCAATCTGTATGTACAGGGTGTGGGAAACATATAAGATAGGCTCTTATTCAGGGTGAGGGTCCGGATTAATGTGAGCAATCTGTATGTACAGGGTGTGGGAAACATATAAGATAGGCTCTTATTCAGGGTGAAGGTCCGGATTAATGTGGGCAATCTGTATGTACAGGGTGTGGGAAACATATAAGATAGGCTCTTATTCAGGGTGAGGGTCCGGATTAATGTGAGCAATCTGTATGTACAGGGTGTGGGAAACATATAAGATAGGCTCTTATTCAGGGTGAAGGTCCGGATTAATGTGGGCAATCTGTATGTACAGGGTGTGGGAAACATATAAGATAGGCTCTTATTCAGGGTGAGGGTCCGGATTAATGTGAGCAATCTGTATGTACAGGGTGTGGGAAACATATAGGATAGGCTCTTATTCAGGGTGAGGGTCCGGATTAATGTGAGCAATCTGTATGTACAGGGTGTGGGAAACATATAAGATAGGCTCTTATTCAGGGTGAAGGTCCGGATTAATGTGGGCAATCTGTATGTGCAGGGTGTGGGAAACATATAAGATAGGCTCTTATTCAGGGTGAAGGTCCGGATTAATGTGAGCAATCTGTATGTACAGGGTGTGGGAAGCATATAAGATAGGCTCTTATTCAGGGTGAAGGTCCGGATTAATGTGAGCAATCTGTATGTACAGGGTGTGGGAAACATATAAGATAGGCTCTTATTCAGGGTGAAGGTCCGGATTAATGTGGGCAATCTGTATGTACAGGGGGAAACATATAAGATAGGCTCTTATTCAGGATGAAGGTCCGGATTAATGTGGGCAATCTGTATGTACAGGGGGAAACATATAAGATAGGCTCTTATTCAGGGTGAGGGTCCGGATTAATGTGAGCAATCTGTATGTACAGGGTGTGGCAAACATAGAAGATAGGCTCTTATTCAGGGTGAAGGTCCGGATTAATGTGGGCAATCTGTATGTGCAGGGTGTGGGAAACATATAAGATAGGCTCTTATTCAGGGTGAAGGTCCGGATTAATGTGAGCAATCTGTATGTACAGGGTGTGGGAAGCATATAAGATAGGCTCTTATTCAGGGTGAAGGTCCGGATTAATGTGAGCAATCTGTATGTACAGGGTGTGGGAAACATATAAGATAGGCTCTTATTCAGGGTGAAGGTCCGGATTAATGTGAGCAATCTGTATGTACAGGGTGTGGGAAACATATAAGATAGGCTCTTATTCAGGGTGAAGGTCCGGATTAATGTGGGCAATCTGTATGTACAGGGTGTGGGAAACATATAAGATAGGCTCTTATTCAGGGTGAGGGTCCGGATTAATGTGGGCAATCTGTATGTACAGGGGGAAACATATAAGATAGGCTCTTATTCAGGATGAAGGTCCGGATTAATGTGGGCAATCTGTATGTACAGGGGGAAACATATAAGATAGGCTCTTATTCAGGGTGAGGGTCCGGATTAATGTGAGCAATCTGTATGTACAGGGTGTGGCAAACATAGAAGATAGGCTCTTATTCAGGGTGAGGGTCCGGATTAATGTGGGCAATCTGTATGTACAGGGTGTGGGAAACATATAAGATAGGCTCTTATTCACGGTGAGGGTCTGGATTAATGTGAGCAATCTGTATGTACAGGGTGTGGGAAACATATAAGATAGGCTCTTATTCAGAGTGAAGGTCCGGATTAATGTGAGCAATCTGTATGTACAGGGTGTGGGAAACATATAAGATAGGCTCTTATTCAGGGTGAAGGTCCGGATTAATGTGAGCAATCTGTATGTACAGGGTGTGGGAAACATATAAGATAGGCTCTTATTCAGGGTGAAGGTCCGGATTAATGTGAGCAATCTGTATGTACAGGGTGTGGGAAACATATAAGATAGGCTCTTATTCAGGGTGAAGGTCCGGATTAATGTCAGCAATCTGTATGTACAGGGTGTGGGAAACATATAAGATAGGCTCTTATTCAGGGTGAAGGTCCGGATTAATGTCAGCAATCTGTATGTACAGGGTGTGGGAAACATATAAGATAGGCTCTTATTCAGGGTGAGGGTCCGGATTAATGTGGGCAATCTGTATGTACAGGGTGTGGGAAACATATAAGATAGGCTCTTATTCAGGGTGAGGGTCCGGATTAATGTGAGCAATCTGTATGTACAGGGTGTGGGAAACATATAAGATAGGCTCTTATTCAGGGTGAAGGTCCGGATTAATGTGAGCAATCTGTATGTACAGGGTGTGGGAAACATATAAGATAGGCTCTTATTCAGGGTGAAGGTCCGGATTAATGTGAGCAATCTGTATGTACAGGGTGTGGGAAACATATAAGATAGGCTCTTATTCAGGGTGAGGGTCCGGATTAATGTGAGCAATCTGTATGTACAGGGTGTGGGAAACATATAAGATAGGCTCTTATTCAGGGTGAGGGTCCGGATTAATGTGAGCAATCTGTATGTACAGGGTGTGGGAAACATATAAGATAGGCTCTTATTCAGGGTGAGGGTCCGGATTAATGTGAGCAATCTGTATGTACAGGGTGTGGGAAACATATAAGATAGGCTCTTATTCAGGGTGAAGGTCCGGATTAATGTGAGCAATCTGTATGTACAGGGTGTGGGAAACATATAAGATAGGCTCTTATTCAGGGTGAAGGTCCGGATTAATGTGGGCAATCTGTATGTGCAGGGTGTGGGAAACATATAAGATAGGCTCTTATTCAGGGTGAGGGTCCGGATTAATGTGAGCAATCTGTATGTACAGGGGGGAAACATATAAGATAGGCTCTTATTCAGGGTGAAGGTCCGGATTAATGTGGGCAATCTGTATGTGCAGGGTGTGGGAAACATATAAGATAGGCTCTTATTCAGGGTGAAGGTCCGGATTAATGTGGGCAATCTGTATGTACAGGGTGTGGGAAACATATAAGATAGGCTCTTATTCAGGGTGAAGGTCCGGATTAATGTGAGCAATCTGTATGTACAGGGTGTGGGAAACATATAAGATAGGCTCTTATTCAGGGTGAGGGTCCGGATTAATGTGGGCAATCTGTATGTACAGGGTGTGGGAAACATATAAGATAGGCTCTTATTCAGGGTGAGGGTCCGGATTAATGTGAGCAATCTGTATGTACAGGGTGTGGGAAACATATAAGATAGGCTCTTATTCAGGGTGAAGGTCCGGATTAATGTGGGCAATCTGTATGTACAGGGTGTGGGAAACATATAAGATAGGCTCTTATTCAGGGTGAGGGTCCGGATTAATGTGGGCAATCTGTATGTACAGGGTGTGGGAAACATACAAGATAGGCTCTTATTCAGGGTGAAGGTCCGGATTAATGTGAGCAAACTGTATGTACAGGGTGTGGGAAACATATAAGATAGGCTCTTATTCAGGGTGAAGGTCCGGATTAATGTGAGCAATCTGTATGTACAGGGTGTGGGAAACATATAAGATAGGCTCTTATTCAGGGTGAAGGTCCGGATTAATGTGGGCAATCTGTATGTACAGGGTGTGGGAAACATATAAGATAGGCTCTAATTTAGAGTGAGGGTCTGGATTAATGTGGCCAATCTGTATGTACAGGGTGTGGGAAACATATAAGATAGGCTCTTATTCAGGGTGAAGGTCCGGATTAATGTGGGCAATCTGTATGTACAGGGTGTGGGAAACATATAAGATAGGCTCTTATTCAGGGTGAGGGTCCGGATTAATGTGAGCAATCTGTATGTACAGGGTGTGGGAAACATATAAGATAGGCTCTTATTCAGGGTGAGGGTCCGGATTAATGTGAGCAATCTGTATGTACAGGGTGTGGGAAACATATAAGATAGGCTCTTATTCAGGGTGAGGGTCCGGATTAATGTGAGCAATCTGTATGTACAGGGTGTGGGAAACATATAAGATAGGCTCTTATTCAGGGTGAGGGTCCGGATTAATGTGAGCAAACTGTATGTACAGGGTGTGGGGAACATATAAGATAGGCTCTTATTCAGGGTGAGGGTCCGGATTAATGTGGGCAATCTGTATGTACAGGGTGTGGGAAACATATAAGATAGGCTCTTATTCAGGGTGAGGGTCCGGATTAATGTGAGCAATCTGTATGTACAGGGTGTGGGAAACATATAAGATAGGCTCTTATTCAGGGTGAGGGTCCGGATTAATGTGAGCAAACTGTATGTACAGGGTGTGGGGAACATATAAGATAGGCTCTTATTCAGGGTGAGGGTCCGGATTAATGTGGGCAATCTGTATGTACAGGGTGTGGGAAACATATAAGATAGGCTCTTATTCAGGATGAAGGTCCGGATTAATGTGGGCAATCTGTATGTACAGGGGGAAACATATAAGATAGGCTCTTATTCAGGGTGAGGGTCCGGATTAATGTGAGCAATCTGTATGTACAGGGTGTGGCAAACATAGAAGATAGGCTCTTATTCAGGGTGAGGGTCCGGATTAATGTGGGCAATCTGTATGTACAGGGTGTGGGAAACATATAAGATAGGCTCTTATTCAGGATGAAGGTCCGGATTAATGTGGGCAATCTGTATGTACAGGGGGAAACATATAAGATAGGCTCTTATTCAGGGTGAGGGTCCGGATTAATGTGAGCAATCTGTATGTACAGGGTGTGGCAAACATAGAATATAGGCTCTTATTCAGGGTGAGGGTCCGGATTAATGTGAGCAATCTGTATGTACAGGGTGTGGGAAACATATAAGATAGGCTCTTATTCAGGGTGAAGGTCCGGATTAATGTGAGCAATCTGTATGTACAGGGTGTGGGAAACATATAAGATAGGCTCTTATTCAGGGTGAAGGTCCGGATTAATGTGAGCAATCTGTATGTACAGGGTGTGGGAAACATATAAGATAGGCTCTTATTCAGGGTGAAGGTCCGGATTAATGTGAGCAATCTGTATGTACAGGGTGTGGGAAACATATAAGATAGGCTCTTATTCAGGGTGAAGGTCCGGATTAATGTGAGCAATCTGTATGTACAGGGTGTGGGAAACATATAAGATAGGCTCTTATTCAGGGTGAAGGTCCGGATTAATGTGAGCAATCTGTATGTACAGGGTGTGGGAAACATATTAGATAGGCTCTTATTCAGGGTGAGGATCCGGATTAATGTGGGCAATCTGTATGTACAGGGTGTGGGAAACATATAAGATAGGCTCTTATTCAGGGTGAAGGTCCGGATTAATGTGAGCAATCTGTATGTACAGGGTGTGGGAAACATATATGATAGGCTCTTATTCAGGGTGAAGGTCCGGATTAATGTGGGCAATCTGTATGTACAGGGTGTGGGAAACATATAAGACAGGCTCTTATTCAGGGTGAAGGTCCGGATTAATGTGAGCAATCTGTATGTACAGGGTGTGGGAAACATATATGATAGGCTCTTATTCAGGGTGAAGGTCCGGATTAATGTGGGCAATCTGTATGTACAGGGTGTGGGAAACATATAAGACAGGCTCTTATTCAGGGTGAGGGTCCGGATTAATGTGAGCAATCTGTATGTACAGGGTGTGGGAAACATATAAGATAGGCTCTTATTCAGGGTGAGGGTCCGGATTAATGTGAGCAATCTGTATGTACAGGGTGTGGGAAACATATAAGATAGGCTCTTATTCAGGGTGAGGGTCCAGATTAATGTGAGCAATCTGTATGTACAGGGTGTGGGAAACATATAAGATAGGCTCTTATTCAGGGTGAAGGTCCGGATTAATGTGAGCAATCTGTATGTACAGGGTGTGGGAAACATATAAGATAGGCTCTTATTCAGGGTGAAGGTCCGGATTAATGTGAGCAATCTGTATGTGCAGGGTGTGGGAAACATATAAGATAGGCTCTTATTCAGGGTGAAGGTCCGGATTAATGTGGGCAATCTGTATGTGCAGGGTGTGGGAAACATATAAGATAGGCTCTTATTCAGGGTGAAGGTCCGGATTAATGTGGGCAATCTGTATGTGCAGGGTGTGGGAAACATATAAAATAGGCTCTTATTCAGGGTGAAGGTCCGGATTAATGTGAGCAATCTGTATGTACAGGGTGTGGGAAACATATAAGATAGGCTCTTATTCAGGGTGAAGGTCCGGATTAATGTGGGCAATCTGTATGTGCAGGGTGTGGGAAACATATAAGATAGGCTCTTATTCAGGGTGAAGGTCCGGATTAATGTGGGCAATCTGTATGTGCAGGGTGTGGGAAACATATAAGATAGGCTCTTATTCAGGGTGAAGGTCCGGATTAATGTGGGCAATCTGTATGTGCAGGGTGTGGGAAACATATAAGATAGGCTCTTATTCAGGGTGAAGGTCCGGATTAATGTGAGCAATCTGTATGTACAGGGTGTGGGAAACATATAAGATAGGCTCTTATTCAGGGTGAGGGTCCGGATTAATGTGAGCAATCTGTATGTACAGGGTGTGGGAAACATATAAGATAGGCTCTTATTCAGGGTGAGGGTCCGGATTAATGTGAGCAATCTGTATGTACAGGGTGTGGGAAACATATAAGATAGGCTCTTATTCAGGGTGAGGGTCCGGATTAATGTGAGCAATCTGTATGTACAGGGTGTGGGAAACATATAAGATAGGCTCTTATTCAGGGTGAAGGTCCGGATTAATGTGAGCAATCTGTATGTACAGGGTGTGGGAAACATATAAGATAGGCTCTTATTCAGGGTGAGGGTCCGGATTAATGTGGGCAATCTGTATGTACAGGGTGTGGGAAACATATAAGATAGGCTCTTATTCAGGGTGAGGGTCCGGATTAATGTGAGCAATCTGTATGTACAGGGTGTGGGAAACATATAAGATAGGCTCTTATTCAGGGTGAAGGTCCGGATTAATGTGGGCAATCTGTATGTACAGGGTGTGGGAAACATATAAGATAGGCTCTTATTCAGGGTGAGGGTCCGGATTAATGTGAGCAATCTGTATGTACAGGGTGTGGGAAACATATAAGATAGGCTCTTATTCAGGGTGAGGGTCCGGATTAATGTGAGCAATCTGTATGTGCAGGGTGTGGGAAACATATAAGATAGGCTCTTATTCAGGGTGAAGGTCCGGATTAATGTGGGCAATCTGTATGTGCAGGGTGTGGGAAACATATAAGATAGGCTCTTATTCAGGGTGAAGGTCCGGATTAATGTGAGCAATCTGTATGTACAGGGTGTGGGAAACATATAAGATAGGCTCTTATTCAGGGTGAAGGTCCGGATTAATGTGAGCAATCTGTATGTGCAGGGTGTGGGAAACATATAAGATAGGCTCTTATTCAGGGTGAGGGTCCGGATTAATGTGAGCAATCTGTATGTACAGGGTGTGGGAAACATATAAGATAGGCTCTTATTCAGGGTGAGGGTCCGGATTAATGTGAGCAATCTGTATGTACAGGGTGTGGGAAACATATAAGATAGGCTCTTATTCAGGGTGAGGGTCTGGATTAATGTGAGCAATCTGTATGTACAGGGTGTGGGAAACATATAAGATAGGCTCTTATTCAGGGTGAAGGTCCGGATTAATGTGAGCAATCTGTATGTACAGGGTGTGGGAAACATATAAGATAGGCTCTTATTCAGGGTGAAGGTCCGGATTAATGTGGGCAATCTGTATGTACAGGGTGTGGGAAACATATAAGATAGGCTCTTATTCAGGGTGAGGGTCCGGATTAATGTGAGCAATCTGTATGTACAGGGTGTGGGAAACATATAAGATAGGCTCTTATTCAGGGTGAAGGTCCGGATTAATGTGAGCAATCTGTATGTGCAGGGTGTGGGAAACATATAAGATAGGCTCTTATTCAGGGTGAGGGTCCGGATTAATGTGAGCAATCTGTATGTACAGGGTGTGGGAAACATATAAGATAGGCTCTTATTCAGGGTGAGGGTCCGGATTAATGTGAGCAATCTGTATGTACAGGGTGTGGGAAACATATAAGATAGGCTCTTATTCAGGGTGAGGGTCTGGATTAATGTGAGCAATCTGTATGTACAGGGTGTGGGAAACATATAAGATAGGCTCTTATTCAGGGTGAAGGTCCGGATTAATGTGAGCAATCTGTATGTACAGGGTGTGGGAAACATATAAGATAGGCTCTTATTCAGGGTGAAGGTCCGGATTAATGTGGGCAATCTGTATGTACAGGGTGTGGGAAACATATAAGATAGGCTCTTATTCAGGGTGAGGGTCCGGATTAATGTGCGCAATCTGTATGTACAGGGTGTGGGAAACATATAAGATAGGCTCTTATTCAGGGTGAGGGTCCGGATTAATAAACCCATTTATAAGAATCTATGGTAATAATATAATATAATATGAATTCAGTAAAGTGCAGCAGGAGAAACGCACAGAGCCGATCTATCTATGAAATATTCTTACGTGTCACATGTAATAACAGCCCCCCCCCCCGCAATCAATCCCACGCGTTTCGAGGTTACACCTGTCTCTTTCTCAAGGGAAAGGTACAGACCCGCAGTTGCCGGCCCCGAGCCTTGTGACCTGATATATGAGTCTCACGGATCACAAAGGGTTAAATGGAAAAAACACACAGAAAGAAAAGCTTATTTTACTTGTTATTTATAATCATATAACTGACACTGCAGCTTCCGGAAGCCTGTTATACCTCCTGCATCACAGAACATGAGGGGTTACCCCGTATAACCAGCCCGGGACCAGCTATGGAGGACATGTACAACATGAGGGGTTACCCAGTATAACCAGCCCAGGACCAGCTATGGAGGACATGTAGAACATGAGGTCCCCCTTACCCAGTATAACCAGCCTGGGGACCAGCTATGGAGGACTTGTAGAACATGAGGTCCCCCCTTACCCAGTATAACCAGCCCGGGACCAGCTATGGAGGACTTGTAGAACATGAGGTCCCCCTTACCCAGTATAACCAGCCCAGGACCAGCTATGGAGGACTTGTAGAACATGAGGTCCCCCTTACCCAGTATAACCAGCCCGGGACCAGCTATGGAGGACATGTAGAACATGAGGTCCCCCTTACCCAGTATAACCAGCCTGGGGACCAGCTATGGAGGACTTGTAGAACATGAGGTCCCCCTTACCCAGTATAACCAGCCCAGGACCAGCTATGGAGGACTTGTAGAACATGAGGTCCCCCCTTACCCAGTATAACCAGCCCAGGACCAGCTATGGAGGACTTGTAGAACATGAGGTCCCCCCTTACCCAGTATAACCAGCCCAGGACCAGCTATGGAGGACTTGTAGAACATGAGGTCCCCCCTTACCCAGTATAACCAGCCTGGGGACCAGCTATGGAAGACTTGTAGAACATGAGGGATTACCCAGTATAACCAGCCCAGGACCAGCTATGGAGGACTTGTAGAACATGAGGTCCCCCCTTACCCAGTATAACCAGCCCGGGGACCAGCTATGGAGGACTTGTAGAACATGAGGTCCCCCCTTACCCAGTATAACCAGCCTGGGGACCAGCTATGGAGGACTTGTAGAACATGAGGTCCCCCTTACCCAGTATAACCAGCCCGGGACCAGCTATGGAGGACTTGTAGAATATGAGGTCCCCCCTTACCCAGTATAACCAGCCCGGGACCAGCTATGGAGGACTTGTAGAATATGAGGTCCCCCTTACCCAGTATAACCAGCCTGGGGACCAGCTATGGAGGACTTGTAGAACATGAGGTCCCCCTTACCCAGTATAACCAGCCCGGGACCAGCTATGGAGGACTTGTAGAATATGAGGTCCCCCTTACCCAGTATAACCAGCCTGGGGACCAGCTATGGAGGACTTGTAGAACATGAGGTCCCCCTTACCCAGTATAACCAGCCCGGGGACCAGCTATGGAGGACTTGTAGAACATGGGGTCCCCCTTACCCAGTATAACCAGCCCGGGACCAGCTATGGAGGACTTGTAGAACATGAGGTCCCCCTTACCCAGTATAACCAGCCCGGGGACCAGCTATGGAGGACTTGTAGAACATGGGGTCCCCCTTACCCAGTATAACCAGCCCGGGGACCAGCTATGGAGGACTTGTAGAACATGGGGTCCCCCCTTACCCAGTATAACCAGCCTGGGGACCAGCTATGGAGGACTTGTAGAACATGAGGGATTACCCAGTGTAACCAGCCTGGGGACCAGCTATGGAGGACTTGTAGAACATGAGGTCCCCCCTTACCCAGTATAACCAGCCTGGGGACCAGCTATGGAGGACTTGTAGAACATGAGGGATTACCCAGTATAACCAGCCCGGGGACCAGCTATGGAGGACTTGTAGAACATGGGGTCCCCCTTACCCAGCATAACCAGCCCGGGACCAGCTATGGAGGACTTGTAGAACATGAGGTCCCCCTTACCCAGTATAACCAGCCCGGGGACCAGCTATGGAGGACTTGTAGAACATGAGGTCCCCCCTTACCCAGTATAACCAGCCTGGGGACCAGCTATGGAGGACTTGTAGAACATGAGGTCCCCCTTACCCAGTATAACCAGCCTGGGGACCAGCTATGGAGGACTTGTAGAACATGGGGTCCCCCCTTACCCAGTATAACCAGCCCAGGGACCAGCTATGGAGGACTTGTAGAAC
This sequence comes from Gastrophryne carolinensis, assembly GCA_027917425.1. Taxonomy (NCBI): domain Eukaryota; kingdom Metazoa; phylum Chordata; class Amphibia; order Anura; family Microhylidae; genus Gastrophryne; species Gastrophryne carolinensis. The sequence continues at coordinate 205,460 of JAQIHN010000016.1, forward strand.
ATGGGGTCCCCCCTTACCCAGTATAACCAGCCCGGGGACCAGCTATGGAGGACTTGTAGAACATGGGGTCCCCCCTTACCCAGTATAACCAGCCTGGGGACCAGCTATGGAGGACTTGTAGAACATGGGGCCCCCCTTACCCAGTATAACCAGCCTGGGGACCAGCTATGGAGGACTTGTAGAACATGGGGTCCCTCTTACCCAGTATAACCAGCATAGGGACCAGCTATGGAGGACTTGTAGAACATGAGGTCCCCCCTTACCCAGTGTAACCAGCCTGGGGACCAGCTATGGAGGACTTGTAGAACATGGGGTCCCCCTTACCCAGTATAACCAGCCTGGGGACCAGCTATGCAGGATCTGATTGGATGGAAGGTGTTGGCGGGGCTCAGATTGTACATTGTGCGCTTGATCTGATTGGATGGATCAGGGGACCAATCAAATCGGCCTGATCTCTAATACACGATGTGATGGTGGCCACGCCCCTGCAATGTGATTGGAGGATCGGCGCTGTGTGCTGCTGGTCTGGTTGGCCGTTGGACGGTGACGTGTCACAACTGTACAGGGGGCGCGTCTTCCGGGTAGAGCTTTCCAAGTAGCTCCGCCCAGGGCAAGCCACGCCCACCCCGCAGCTGGCGCCGGAAGCGGCTGAGAGGTGAGAGGGGAGCGAGCGCTGCGTTGCTATAGAGACGGGGGGAGTGATGGGCGAGCTATGCAGCTTCCGGGAGCGTGGGGACCCTCTGGGGGCGGGGCTATCCCATCTTTGACGTCGCGATGTAGCCCCGCCCACCCCTCCGCTTCTGGGGGACTTGAAACAGGCGGCAGCTGGGCCGAGCTGAGAGGAGGAGCCTACGGGCGCCTAACCCCGCCCACTAGGCGGCGCTATGCAGATACAGAGCAGGAGCACTGCAGATTGGTCGCAGAGCTTACACTCCAATTTGCCCCTCCCACTAGCTGCTTATTGGGTGCTTTGGTGTGTGGGCGGGGCCTAGGTTGATGATGTCATCTTGTGATCACACAGGGGGAGTGGCCTGGAGGAAGATGGAGGTGGAGGACGCGCTGAAGCTGTCCGGAGAGTTCGGCATCTACCAGATCTACCTGTGCTTCTTGCTCAACATTGTGCTGCAGGTGAGAGGGGGCGGGGCCAGTGTGACGTCACAGTGTGGGGGGCGGGGCCAGGACCACCCCAATACATGTCACAGTGTGGGGGCGGGCCAGACCACCCCAATACATGTCATAGCGGGGCCAGGACCACCCTAATATGGTGTCACAGTGTGGGGGCGGGGCCAGGACCACCCCAATATCATGTCACAGTGTGGGGGCGGGGCCAGGACCACCCCAATATCATGTCACAGTGTGGGGGCAGGGCAGGACCACCCCAATATCATGTCACAGTGTGGGGGCGGGGCCAGGACCACCCCAATATCATGTCACAGTGTGGGGGCAGGGCCAGGACCACCCAAATACATGTCACAGTGTGGGGGCGGGGCCAGGACCACCCCAGTATCATGTCACAGTGTGGGGGCGGGGTCAGGACCACTCAAATATCATGTCACAGTGTGGGGGCGGGGCCAGGACCACCCCAATATCATGTCACAGTGTGGGGGCGGGGCCAGGACCACCCCAATATCATGTCTCAATGTGGGGCAGGACCACCCCAATATCATGTCTCAATGTGGGGGCGGGGCCAGGACCACCCCAATATGGTGTCACAGTGTGGGGGCGGGGCCAGGACCACCCCAATATCATGTCACAGTGTGGGGGCGCGGCCAGGACCACCCCAATATGATGTCAGTGTGTGGGTGGGGCCAGGACCACCCAAATATGATGTCACAATGTGGGGGCAGGACCACCCCAATATGATGTCACAGTGTGGGGGCGGGGCCAGGACCACCCAATATGATGTCACAGTGTGGGGGCATGACCACCCCAATATGATGTTACTGTGTGGGGGCGGGGCCAGGACCACCCCAGAATGATGTCACAGTGGGGGGGGGGGCAGGACCACCCCAATATGATGTCACAGTGTGGGGGCGGGGCCAGGACCACCCCAATTGATGTCACAGTGTGGGGGCGGGGCCAGGACCACCCCAGTATGTGTCACAGAATGGGGGCAGGACCACCCCAATATGATGTCACAGTGTGGGGGCCCGGCCAGGACCACCCAAAATGATGTCACAGTGTGGGGGCGGGGCCAGGACCACCCCAAAATGATGTCACAGTGTGAGGGTGGGGCCAGGACCACCCAATATCATGTCTCAATGTGGGGCAGGACCACCCCAATATGATGTCACTGTGTGGGGGCGGGGCCAGGACCACCCCAACATGGTGTCACAGTGTGGGGGCGGGGCCAGGACCACCCCAATATCATGTCACAGTGTGGGGGCGGGGCCAGGACCACCCCAATATGGTTGTCACAGTGTGGGGGCGGTGCCAGGACCACCCCAATATCATGTCACAGTGTGGGGGCGCGGCCAGGACCACCCCAATATGATGTCAGAATGTGGGGCCAGGACCACCCCAATATGATGTCACAATGTGGGGCAGCACCACCCCAATATGATGTCACAGTGTGGGGGCGGGGCCAGGACCACCCAATATGATGTCACAGTGTGGGGCATGACCACCCCAATATGATTTTACTGTGTGGGGGCGGGGCCAGGACCACCCCAAAATGACGTCACAGTGGGGGGGGGCAGGGCCACCCCAATATGATGTCACAGTGTGGGGGCGGGGCCAGGACCACCCCAATATGATGTCACAGTGTGGGGGTGGGGCCAGGACCACCCCAGTATGTGTCACAGTATGGGGGCAGGACCACCCCAATATGATGTCACAGTGTGGGGGCCCGGCCAGGACCACCCCAAAATGATGTCACAGTGTGGGGCGGGGCCAGGACCACCCCAATATCATGTCACAGTGTGGGGGCGGGGCCAGGACCACCCCAATATCATGTCACAGTGTGGGGGCGGCAGGGGCCAGGACCACCCCAATATCATGTCACAGTGTGGGGGCGGGGCCAGGACCACCCCAATATCATGTCACTGTGTGGGGGCGGGGCAGGACCACCCCAATATGATGTCACAGTATGGGGGCGGTGCCAGGACCGCCCCAATATGATGTCACAGTGTGGGGGCGGGACCAGGACCACCCCAATATGATGTCACAGTGTGATGGTCCTGCCCCATCCCCTTATGCTACAATGCTAGACTGACTCCTCCATCACTAGATTGCCACGCCCATTATTCTGTATAACCTCTCCCCTCACTGGATGACTCCTCCCATGCTATCTAACCCCTCCCATTATTCAGTATAACCCCTCCCCTCACTGATGATTCCTCCCATGCTATATAACCCCTCCCATTATTCTGTATAACCCCTCCCCCTCACTGGATGATTACTCCCATGCTATCTAACCCCTCCCATTATTCTGTATAACCCCTCCCCTCACTGGATGACTCCTCCCATGCTATATAACCCCTCCCATTATTCTGTATAACCCATCCCCTCACTGATGACTCCTCCCATGCTATCTAACCCCTCCCATTATTCGGTATAACCTATCCCCTCACTGGATGACTCCTCCCATGCTATCTAACCCTCCCGTTATTCTGTATAACCCCTCCCCTCACTGGATGACTCCTCCCATGCTATATAACCCCTCCCCATTATTCTCTATAACCCATCCCTTCACTGGATGACTCCTCCCATGCTATATAACCCCTCCCATTATTCTGTATAACCCATCCCCCTCACTGGATGACTCCTCCCATGCTATCTAACCCCTCCCATTATTCTGTATAACCCCTCCCCTCACTGGATGACTCCTCCCATGCTACATAACCCCTCCCATTATTCTGTATAACCCATCCCCTCACTGGATGACTCCTCCCATGCTATCTAACCCCTCCCATTATTCTGTATAACCACCTCCCCTCACTGGATGACTCCTCCCATGCTATATAACCCCTCCCATTATTTTGTATAACCCTCCCCTCACTGGATGATTACTCCCATGCTATCTAACCCCTCCCATTATTCTGTATAACCCCTCCCCTCACTGGATTGACTCCTCCCATGCTATATAACCCCTCCCATTATTCTGTATAACCCATCCCTCACTTGGATGACTCCTCCCATGCTATATAACCCCTCCCATTATTCTGTATAACCCCTCCCCTCACTGGATGACTCCTCCCATGCTATCTAACCCCTCCCATTATTCTGTATAACCCCTCCCCTCACTGGATGATTACTCCCATGCTATCTAACCCCTCCCATTATTCTGTATAACCCATCCCCTCACTGGATGACTCCTCCCATGCTATATAACCCCTCCCATTATTCTGTATAACCCCTCCCCTCACTGGATGACTCCTCCCATGCTATCTAACCCCTCCCATTATTCTGTATAACCCCTCCCCTCACTGGATGACTCCTCCCATGCTATATAACCCCTCCCATTATTCTGCATAACCCCTCCCCTCACTGGATGACTCCTCCCATGCTATCTAACCCCTCCCATTATTCTGTATAACCCCTCCCTCACTGGATGACTCCTCCCATGCTATCTAACCCCTCCCATTATTCTGTATAACCCCTCCCCTCACTGGATGACTCCTCCCATGCTATCTAACCCCTCCCATTATTCTGTATAAACCCCTCCCCTCACTGGATGACTCCTCCCATGCTATATAACCCCTCCCATTATTCTGTATAACCCCTCCCCTCACTGGATGACTCCTCCCATGCTATCTAACCCCTCCCATTATTCTGTATAATCCCTCCCCTCACTGGATGACTCCTCCCATGCTATATAACCCCTCCCATTATTCTGTATAACCCCTCCCCTCACTGGATGACTCCTCCCATGCTATATAACCCCTCCCATTATTCTGTATAACCCCTCCCCTGACTGGATGACTCCTTCCATGCTATATAACCCCTCCCATTATTCTGTATAACCCCTCCCCTCACTGGATGATTACTCCCATGCTATCTAACCCCTCCCATTATTCTGTATAACCCCCTCCCTCACTGGATGATAACTCCCATGCTATCTAACCCCTCCCATTATTCTGTATAACCCCTCCCCTGACTGGATGACTCCTCCCATGCTATCTAACCCCTCCCATTATTCTGTATAACCCCTCCCCTCACTGGATGACTCCTCCCATGCTATCTAACCCCTCCGCATTATTCTGTATAATCCCTCCCCTCACTGGATGACTCCTCCCATGCTATATAACCCCTCCCATTATTCTGCATAACTCCTCCCCTCACTGGATGACTCCTCCCATGCTATATAACCCCTCCCATTATTCTGTATAACCCCCTTCCATCACTGGATGACTCCTCCCATGCTATCTAACCCCTCCCATTAATCTGTATAACCCCTCCCCTCACTGGATGACTCCTCCCATGCTATCTAACCCCTCCCATTATTCTGTATAACTCCTCCCCTCACTGGATGACTCCTCCCATGCTATATAACCCCTCCCATTATTCTGTATAACTCCTCCCCTCACTGGATGACTCCTCTATAGGGAGGCTCCGCCTCCAAGGACATTTGCATTAAGTCTAACATTCCCACTGGCAGTCTAACTGCCATCCTGCGTTTCCATGGTGACCGGAGCTTTTGAATATTCTAATTGTCTCCATGTTGCTCCTCCTGTAGCTTTATGGAGCCTCTGAGGTCGTCCTGATTACCATATTGGGGGCCACGCCCCCCTATCACTGGGAGTATGAGGCCACGCCCTCTAATGCCAGCTCCTCCAATCACTCGATGCCGGGGCGGGAACATGTCGGCCACCTGCACTTTGATGGGAACTTCACATCCATCAGCTCTGAGGTGAGACGCTGGACAGGTAAAGGGGTCCGGGGGGGGGGGGGGGCGGGCCATAATCCCTGGCAGGGAGGGGGGAGGCGGGCCCATAATCCCTGGGGGGAGGAGGCGGGCCCATAATCCCTGGGGGGCGGAGGCAGTCCATAATCCCTGGGGGCGGAGGCAGGTCCATAATCCCTGGCAGGGACGGGGGAGACGGGCCCATAATCCCCGGGGGAAGTAGGCAGGCCCATAATCCCCGGGGGAAGTAGGCAGGCCCATAATCCCCGGGGGAAGTAGGCAGGCCATAATCCCCAGGGGAAGTAGGCAGGCCCATAATCCCCAGGGGAAGTAGGCAGGCCCATAATCCCCGGGGGAAGTAGGCAGGCCCATAATCCCCGGGGGAAGTAGGCAGGCCCATAATCCCCGGCAGGGAGGGGGGGAGGCGGCCCCATAATCCCTGGCAGGGAGGCGGCCCCATAATCCCTGGCAGGGGGGAGGGCCCATAATCCCTGGCAGGGAGGCGGGCCAATAATCCCTGGGGGGAAGTAGGCGGGCCCATTAATCCCCAATCAGGTATAGCGTTGCTCTCCGCCCCCTCCGCTAGCCTCTGTGTGTCCCCGCCCCCATCTTGCTTGTCTCCCGCAGTGGTCGCTGGTGGGCGGAGCCTCCTATGAGGTGGGCGTGGCCAGCTCGGTGTTCTTCGGGGGCGTGCTGATCGGCGTTCTGGTGTTCGGGCAGTTGGCGGACAGATTCGGCAGGAAGCCCGTCTACCTGACAGGTGAGCATCGAGGCCCCTCCCCTGGTCACATGACGCTGTCCCTGGGGGCGGGGCAGTGACTTACCTGTCTCTCCGGCAGGTCTGGCGCTGGATATTTGCTTCTCCCTGATGAACGCTCTCGCCCCAACATTCCGCCTCTTCCTGGCCTCGCGCTTCCTGGTTGGAATGATGAACGGCGGCATGTCATTGGTCGCCTTCGTGCTGTTCAATGAATACATTGGCTCCGCCTACTGGGCACTGGCAGGTAACATGGCTCCTCCCCCAACCACTGTCTGCCTTTCCTCTCCTCTCTCTCCAGTGGGTCTCTCTCTCCTCTCTCCAGTGGGTCTCTCTCTCTCTCCAGTGGGTCTCTCTCTCCTCTCTCCAGTGGGTCTCTCTCTCTCTCTCTCTCCAGTGGGTCTCTCTCTCTCTCTCCAGTGGGTCTCTCTCTCCTCTCTCTCCAGTGGGTCTCTCTCTCTCTCTCCAGTGGGTCTCTCTCTCCTCTCTCTCCAGTGGGTCTCTCTCCTCTCTCCAGTGGGTCTCTCTCTCTCTCTCTCCAGTGGGTCTCTCTCCTCTCTCCAGTGGGTCTCTCTCTCCTCTCTCCAGTGGGTCTCTCTCTCCTCTCTCTCCAGTGGGTCTCTCTCTCCTCTCTCCAGTGGGTCTCTCTCCTCTCTCTCCAGTGGGTCTCTCTCTCCTCTCTCCAGTGGGTCTCTCTCTCCTCTCTCCAGTGGGTCTCTCTCTCTCTCTCCAGTGGGTCTCTCTCTTCTCTCCAGTGGGTCTCTCTCTCTCCTCTCTCCAGTGGGGTCTCTCTCTCCTCTCTCCAGTGGGTCTCTCTCTCTCTCTCCAGTGGGTCTCTCTCTTCTCTCCAGTGGGTCTCTCTCTCCTCTCTCAGGGGTCTCTCTCTCCTCTCTCCAGTGGGTCCTCTCTCTCTCTCTCCAGTGGGTCTCTCTCTCTCCTTTCTCCAGTGGGTCTCTCTCCTCTCTCCAGTGGGTCTCTCTCTCTCTCTCCAGTGGGTCTCTCTCTCTCTCTCTCTCCAGTGGGTCTCTCTCCTCTCTCCAGTGGGTCTCTCTCTCTCTCTCAGTGGGTCTCTCTCCTCTCTCCAGTGGGTCTCTCTCTCCTCTCTCCAGTGGGTCTCTCTCTCCTCTCTCAGTGGGTCTCTCTCTTCCTCTCTCCAGTGGGTCTCTCTCCTCTCTCCAGTGGGTCTCTCTCTCTCTCTCTCCAGTGGGTCTCTCTCCTCTCTCCAGGTGGGTCTCTCTCTCTCAGTGGGTCTCTCTCTCTCCAGTGGGTCTCTCTCTCCTCTCTCCAGTGGGTCTCTCTCTCCTCTCTCCAGTGGGTCTCTCTCTCTCCTCTCTCCAGTGGGTCTCTCTCCTCTCTCCAGTGGGTCTCTCTCCTCTCTCCAGTGGGTCTCTCTCCTCTCTCCAGTGGGTCTCTCTCTCTCCAGTGGGTCTCTCTCCTCTCTCCAGTGGGTCTCTCTCTCTCTCTCTCCAGTGGGTCTCTCTCTCTCTCCAGTGGGTCCTCTCTCTCCTCTCTCCAGTGGGTCTCTCTCTCTCTCTCTCCAGTGGGTCTCTCTCTCTCTCTCTCCAGTGGGTCTCTCTCCTCTCTCCAGTGGTCTCTCTCTCCTCTCTCCAGTGGGTCTCTCTCTCCTCTCTCTCCAGTGGGTCTCTCTCTCCTCTCTCCAGTGGGTCTCTCTCCTCTCTCAGTGGGTCTCTCTCTCCTCTCTCCAGTGGGTCTCTCTCCTCTCTCCAGTGGGTCTCTCTCTCCTCTCTCTCCAGTGGGTCTCTCTCCTCTCTCCAGTGGGTCTCTCTCTCTCTCTCCAGTGGGTCTCTCTCTCCTCTCTCCAGTGGGTCTCTCTCTCCTCTCTCCAGTGGGTCTCTCTCTCTCCTCTCTCCAGTGGGTCTCTCTCTCTCCTCTCTCCAGTGGGTCTCTCTCTCTCCTCTCTCCAGTGGGTCTCTCTCTCTCTCCAGTGGGTCTCTCTCATCTCTCCAGTGGTCTCTCCTCTCTCTCTCTCCAGTGGGTCTCTCTCCTCTCTCCAGTGGGTCTCTCTCTCCTCTCTCTCCAGTGGGTCTCTCTCTCTCTCTCAGTGGGTCTCTCTCTCCTCTCTCCAGTGGGTCTCTCTCTCTCTCCAGTGGTCTCTCTCTCCTCTCTCCAGTGGGTCTCTCTCTCTCTCTCTCCAGTGGGTCTCTCTCTCTCTCTCCAGTGGGTCTCTCTCTCCTCTCTCTCCAGTGGGGTCTCTCCTCTCTCTCTCCAGTGGGTCTCTCTCTCTCTCTCCAGTGGGTCTCTCTCTCCTCTCTCCAGTGGGTCTCTCTCCTCTCTCCAGTGGGTCTCTCTCTCTCTCTCTCCAGTGGGTCTCTCTCCTCTCTCCAGTGGGTCTCTCTCTCCTCTCTCCAGTGGGTCTGTCTCTCCTCTCTCCAGTGGGTCTCTCTCTCCTCTCTCTCCAGTGGGTCTCTCTCTCCTCTCTCCAGTGGGTCTCTCCTCCTCTCTCCAGTGGGTCTCTCTCTCCTCTCTCCAGTGGGTCTCTCTCTCCTCTCTCCAGTGGGTCTCTCTCTCCTCTCTCCAGTGGGTCTCTCTCTTCTCTCCAGTGGGTCTCTCTCTCCTCTCTCCAGTGGTCTCTCTCTCCTCTCTCCAGTGGGTCTCCTCTCTCTCTCTCCAGTGGGTCTCTCTCTCTCTCTCAGTGGGTCTCTCTCTCCTCTCTCCAGTGGGTCTCTCTCTCTCTCCAGTGGGTCTCTCTCTCCTCTCTCCAGTGGGTCTCTCTCTCCTCTCTCCAGTGGGTCTCTCTCTCTCTCTCCAGTGGGTCTCTCTCTCTCCTTTCTCCAGTGGGTCTCTCTCCCTCTCTCCAGTGGGTCTCTCTCTCCTCTCTCCAGTGGGTCTCTCTCTCTCTCTCCAGTGGGTCTCTCTCCTCTCTCCAGTGGGTCTCTCTCTCTCTCTCAGTGGGTCTCTCCTCTCTCCAGTGGGTCTCTCTCTCTCTCTCCAGTGGGTCTTCTCTCCTCTCTCCAGTGGGTCTCTCTCTCTCTCTCTCCAGTGGTTCTCTCTCCTCTCTCCAGTGGGTCTCTCTCTCTCTCTCTCCAGTGGGTCTCTCTCCTCTCTCCAGTGGGTCTCTCTCCTCTCTCCAGTGGGTCTCTCTCTCTCCAGTGGTCTCTCTCTCCTCTCTCCAGTGGGTCTCTCTCTCCTCTCTCCAGTGGGTCTCTCTCTTCCTCTCTCCAGTGGGTCTCTCTCCTCTCTCCAGTGGGTCTCTCTCCTCTCTCCAGTGGGTCTCTCTCTCCTCTCTCTCCAGTGGGTCTCTCTCTCCTCTCTCCAGTGGGTCTCTCTCTCTCCTCTCTCAGTGGGTCTCTCTCTCTCTCTCTCCAGTGGGTCTCTCTCCTCTCTCCAGTGGGTCTCTCTCTCCTCTCTCCAGTGGGCTCTCTCTCCTCTCTCTCCAGTGGGTCTCTCTCTCTCTCTCCAGTGGGTCTCTCTCCTCTCTCCAGTGGGTCTCTCTCTCCTCTCTCCAGTGGGTCTCTCTCCTCTCTCCAGTGGGTCTCTCTCTCCTCTCTCTCCAGTGGGTCTCTCTCTCTCTCCAGTGGGTCTCTCTCCTCTCTCCAGTGGGTCTCTCTCTCCTCTCTCTCAGTGGGTCTCTCTCTCCTCTCTCCAGTGGGTCTCTCTCTCTCTCTCCAGTGGGTCTCTCCTCCTCTCTCCAGTGGGTCTCTCTCTCCTCTCTCCAGTGGGTCTCTCTCTCTCTCTCTCCAGTGGGTCTCTCTCTCCTCTCTCCAGTGGGTCTCTCTCTCTCTCTCTCCAGTGGGTCTCTCTCTCTCTCTCCAGTGGGTCTCTCTCTCTCTCTCTCCAGTGGGTCTCTCTCTCTCTCTCCAGTGGGTCTCTCTCTCTCTCCAGTGGGTCTCTCTCTCTCTCTCTCAGTGGGTCTCTCTCTCTCTCTCTCCAGTGGGTCTCTCTCTCTCTCTCTCTCCAGTGGGTCTCTCTCTCCTCTCTCCAGTGGTGTCTCTCTCTCTCTCTCTCCAGTGGGTCTCTCTCTCTCTCTCTCCAGTGGGTCTCTCTCCTCTCTCCAGTGGGTCTCTCTCCTCTCTCCAGTGGGTCTCTCTCTCCTCTCTCCAGTGGGTCTCTCTCTCCTCTCTCCAGTGGGTCTCTCTCCTCTCTCCAGTGGGTCTCTCTCCTCTCTCCAGTGGGTCTCTCTCTCCTCTCTCCAGTGGGTCTCTCTCTCCTCTCTCCAGTGGGTCTCTCTCTCCTCTCTCCAGTGCGTCTCTCTCTCCTCTCTCCAGTGGGTCTCTCTCTCCTCTCTCCAGTGGGTCTCATCTCTCTCCAGTGGGTCTCTCTCTCTCTCTCCAGTGGGTCTCTCTCTCTCTCCAGTGGGTCTCTCTCTCCTCTCTCTCCAGTGGGTCTCTCTCTCCTCTCTCCAGTGGGTCTCTCTCCTCTCTCCAGTGGGTCTCTCTCCTCTCTCCAGTGGGTCTCTCTCCTCTCTCCAGTGGGTCTCTCTCTCTCTCTCCAGTGGGTCTCTCTCTCTCTCTCTCCAGTGGGTCTCTCTCTCTCTCTCCAGTGGGTCTCTCTCTCTCTCTCTCAGTGGGTCTCTCTCTCCTCTCTCCAGTGGGTCTCTCTCTCCTCTCTCCAGTGGGTCTCTCTCCTCTCTCCAGTGGGTCTCTCTCTCTCTCTCCAGTGGGTCTCTCTCTCTCTCTCTCCAGTGGGTCTCTCTCTCTCTCTCCAGTGGGTCTCTCTCTCTCTCTCTCCAGTGGGTCTCTCTCTCCTCTCTCCAGTGGGTCTCTCTCCTCTCTCCAGTGGGTCTCTCTCTCTCTCTCCAGTGGGTCTCTCTCTCCTCTCTCCAGTGGGTCTCTCTCCTCTCTCCAGTGGGTCTCTCTCCTCTCTCCAGTGGGTCTCTCTCCTCTCTCCAGTGGGTCTCTCTCTCTCTCTCCAGTGGGTCTCTCTCTCTCTCTCTCCAGTGGGTCTCTCTCTCTCTCTCCAGTGGGTCTCTCTCTCTCTCTCTCCAGTGGGTCTCTCTCTCCTCTCTCCAGTGGGTCTCTCTCTCCTCTCTCCAGTGGGTCTCTCTCTCTCCTCTCTCCAGTGGGTCTCTCTCTCCTCTCTCCAGTGGGTCTCTCTCCTCTCTCCAGTGGGTCTCTCTCTTCTCTCTCCAGTGGGTCTCTCTCTCTCCTCTCTCCAGTGGGTCTCTCTCTCCTCTCTCCAGTGGGTCTCTCTCTCCTCTCTCCAGTGGGTCTCTCTCTCTCTCTCTCCAGTGGGTCTCTCTCTCTCCTCTCTCCAGTGGGTCTCTCTCTCCTCTCTCCAGTGGGTCTCTCTCTCCTCTCTCCAGTGGGTCTCTCTCCTCTCTCCAGTGGGTCTCTCTCTCTTCTCTCCAGTGGGTCTCTCTCTCCTCTCTCCAGTGGGTCTCTCTCTCTCTCTCCAGTGGGTCTCTCTCTCTTCTCTCCAGTGGGTCTCTCTCTCTCTCTCCAGTGGGTCTCTCTCTCTTCTCTCCAGTGGGTCTCTCTCTCTTCTCTCCAGTGGGTCTCTCTCTCCTCTCTCCAGTGGGTCTCTCTCTCTCCTCTCTCCAGTGGGTCTCTCTCTCCTCTCTCCAGTGGGTCTCTCTCTCCTCTCTCCAGTGGGTCTCTCTCTCTCTCTCCAGTGGGTCTCTCTCTCTCTCTCCAGTGGGTCTCTCTCTCTCTCTCTCCAGTGGGTCTCTCTCTCTCTCTCGTCCAGTGGGTCTCTCTCTCCTCTCTCCAGTGGGTCTCTCTCTCTCTCTCCAGTGGGTCTCTCTCTCTCTCTCCAGTGGGTCTCTCTCTCCTCTCTCCAGTGGGTCTCTCTCCTCTCTCCAGTGGGTCTCTCTCTCCTCTCTCCAGTGGGTCTCTCTCTCTCTCTCCAGTGGGTCTCTCTCTCTCTCTCCAGTGGGTCTCTCTCTCTTCTCTCCAGTGGGTCTCTCTCCTCTCTCCAGTGGGTCTCTCTCTCCTCTCTCCAGTGGGTCTCTCTCTCCTCTCTCTCCAGTGGGTCTCTCTCCTCTCTCCAGTGGGTCTCTCTCTTCTCTCTCCAGTGGGTCTCTCTCTCTCTCTCTCCAGTGGGTCTCTCTCTCTCTCTCCAGTGGGTCTCTCTCTCTCTCTCCAGTGGGTCTCTCTCTCTCTCTCTCCAGTGGGTCTCTCTCTCTCTCTCTCCAGTGGGTCTCTCTCTCCTCTCTCCAGTGGGTCTCTCTCTCCTCTCTCCAGTGGGTCTCTCTCTCTCTCTCCAGTGGGTCTCTCTCTCTCTCTCCAGTGGGTCTCTCTCTCCTCTCTCCAGTGGGTCTCTCTCTCCTTCTCTCCAGTGGGTCTCTCTCCTCTCTCCAGTGGGTCTCTCTCTCCTCTCTCCAGTGGTTCTCTCTCCTCTCTCCAGTGGGTCTCTCTCCTCTCTCCAGTGGGTCTCTCTCTCTCTCTCTCCAGTGGGTCTCTCTCCTCTCTCCAGTGGGTCTCTCTCTCCTCTCTCCAGTGGTCTCTCTCCTCTCTCCAGTGGGTCTCTCTCCTCTCTCCAGTGGGTCTCTCTCCTCTCTCCAGTGGTCTCTCTCTCCTCTCTCCAGTGGGTCTCTCTCTCTCTCTCCAGTGGGTCTCTCTCTCTCTCTCTCAGTGGGTCTCTCTCTCTCTCTCCAGTGGGTCTCTCTCTCCAGTGGGTCTCTCTCTCTCTCCAGTGGGTCTCTCTCTCCTCTCTCCAGTGGGTCTCTCTCTCCTCTCTCCAGTGGTCTCTCTCTCCTCTCTCCAGTGGGTCTCTCTCTCTCTCTCCAGTGGGTCTCTCTCTCTCTCTCCAGTGGGTCTCTCTCTCCTCTCTCCAGTGGGTCTCTCTCCTCTCTCCAGTGGGTCTCTCTCCTCTCTCCAGTGGGTCTCTCTCCTCTCTCCAGTGGGTCTCTCTCCTCTCTCCAGTGGGTCTCTCTCTCCTCTCTCCAGTGGGTCTCTCTCTCTCTCTCCAGTGGGTCTCTCTCTCTCTCTCCAGTGGGTCTCTCTCTCTCTCTCTCCAGTGGGTCTCTCTCTCTCTCCAGTGGGTCTCTCTCCTCTCTCCAGTGGGTCTCTCTCCTCTCTCCAGTGGGTCTCTCTTCTCTCTCTCCAGTGGGTCTCTCTCTCTCTCTCTCAGTGGGGTCTCTCTCTCTCTCTCTTCCAGTGGGTCTCTCTCCTCTCTCCAGTGGGTCTCTCTCCTCTCTCCAGTGGGTCTCTCTCTCTCTCCAGTGGGTCTCTCTCTCCTCTCTCCAGTGGGTCTCTCTCTCTCCTCTCTCCAGTGGGTCTCTCTCTCTCTCTCTCCAGTGGGTCTCTCTCCTCTCTCCAGTGGGTCTCTCTCCTCTCTCTCCAGTGGGTCTCTCTCTCTCTCTCCAGTGGGTCTCTCTCTCTCTCTCTCCAGTGGGTCTCTCTCTCTCTCTCCAGTGGGTCTCTCTCTCTCTCTCCAGTGGGTCTCTCTCTCCTCTCTCCAGTGGGTCTCTCTCTCCTCTCTCCAGTGGGTCTCTCTCCTCTCTCCAGTGGTCTCTCTCTCCTCTCTCCAGTGGGTCTCTCTCTCTCTCTCTCCAGTGGGTCTCTCTCCTCTCTCCAGTGGGTCTCTCTCTCCTCTCTCAGTGGGTCTCTCTCCTCTCTCCAGTGGGTCTCTCTCCTCTCTCCAGTGGGTCTCTCTCTCCTCTCTCCAGTGGGTCTCTCTCTCTCTCTCCAGTGGGTCTCTCTCTCTCTCTCTCAGTGGGTCTCTCTCTCTCTCTCCAGTGGGTCTCTCTCTCTCGTCTCTCCAGTGGGTCTCTCTCTCTCTCTCTCCAGTGGGTCTCTCTCTCCTCTCTCCAGTGGGTCTCTCTCTCCTCTCTCCAGTGGGTCTCTCTCCTCTCTCCAGTGGGTCTCTCTCTCTCTCTCCAGTGGGTCTCTCTCTCCTCTCTCCAGTGGGGTCTCTCTCTCCTCTCTCCAGTGGGTTCTCTCTCCTCTCTCCAGTGGGTCTCTCTCCTCTCTCCAGTGGGTCTCTCTCTCTCCCAGTGGGTCTCTCTCTCTCTCTCCAGTGGGTCTCTCT